>JANHGL010012355.1:0-249558 GCA_024611195.1 Ceyx melanurus | reverse complement strand
CACAAAACTCTATGGGTCCAGCACACAAAACTCTATGGGTCCAGCACACAAAACTCTATGGGTCCAGCACACAAAACTCTATGGGTCCAGCACACAAAACACTTCTGATCATTTCACTCATTTGGGAGCTGGGTATCATCAGGCTGGAGGCAGAAACCACTGCTGATCAGCATAGCACTATTAATACAAGTGGAGCAGGAGTTCACACATAGCATGAACCCAGCCAGAGGCTGTATTGCAGATAACCCTTGAGGAAACCACAGGAAAATTTGCTTTAGCAAGATGCATATATTCCTACCACAATGTTATACTTTTGGCATACCAAACACATTCTAACACTAAAAAAAAAAAAAAAAAAAAAAAAGCTCCAAAAGCTTGTGCTGATGATAATAGGCTGCAAGAATTAAGCCTCAATTTTTCCAACATTAGAATAGCTTCCACAAGTCCATCAGCAGCCTGCCCAGAGCTCATGGCCGCAGCAAAGGGCTAAGTCTGGGAGAAGGACCAGTCTTTCACATGATGGTAGAAGGCAGGAGACCCAGCACTTTAACCTTGGATCAAGTCCAGGCTTTGATTCAAGATTTTAGCTCAAATTAAATTGCAGTAATTTGCAAGAAGTGCAATCCATAGAGATCAAGGCCAGAAAACTGCCTTGACTGACCTGCAAAACCCACACCACACATCTTTATCCTGTTGTTGTGAATTCAAGCTTGTGCTTGAACAAAGTCTTGGCTTTTCAGAGCCATTTATTCTCAACATCAGGATTAAAACATTGGAGTGACCCCAAGTGCTTTGGCACATTGCTCAGTAGTTAAAATGGCCTTCAAACAGCTCAGAGACCATGCCTCTTCCCCAAGCATTTGTTCTGAGGTGAATAAACTCAATCCTTAGATATTTACTTGATAGAAATAACAAGATCATTTAATTGCTCTTTGTGATCATCTGTTCTTTACTGCCCACAAATTCCTCGCAGCTGATAGTCATTCAGAGATACACTGGACAATCATGAAAGCACACCAAAAAATTAGCACAAGCAGTTTTTCATATGAAAAAGCATATTAGTCATCATCTGTGATCCTTCTGGTTAGTGTGTTCCAGTAATCTGGCCAGGCAGCAGCAGGAGATGCCACGTCACCACATTAACACATCAGATATCTTGTACAAATGCATATTTATACTGCAAGCATCCACATAAATTGAAAGGGATTGGAAAAATGGGGGGCTTGTATGTATTGTCAGTTTTGCTGGTTCATGTTTCTCATACTTAGCAGCAGGAGGGAAGGGAAAAGGATTTAGAAAGGAAAACAAAACTATTCTCATGAAGCTATACTGATTGGGAATGGACCTGGTACCTACTGTCAAGTGAACTTCCAGTTCACTTTTGAAGCTAACCAGATTTCCAGAGAGATTTTGTCCTTCTCAATTTACCATCTTCACCATGTTCCTCATTTGCTCACCCTCTTCAGCTTCTGAAATCCAAGAGAGAAAAGCAGGACCCAAGAAGTACAACAAACTATTTCTTTCTGGTATTTTAACTAAATAAGGGGGTTTTGCAAGAGTATGTCACAGAGCTCACAAAGCCATTGAAAGAGTGGTTTGAATCTGGTCCCATTTGTTTCTGCAGATCATGTATCATCCCGGCAGAGATGGGAAGGAGGGAAGGCATCTGAATGCATCCAGGCTGCAGCCTTGCTCAAAAAAGGAAAAAAAAAAACAAAAACAAACAGAACTCTTACATTAACCAGCTGCCACAAGAGGTTCAGCAAGCTAGAAATGTGTTAGTTAATGATTAACATTAATAACACAAGAGTCCCCAGGAGCCTGAATGGACAAGTGCTAAAGCTTAGCACGCAGAGCCCTGTGCAAACAAGGAACAACACAAATGATGATTGCTCATCCTTTGTCTTCCTAAAAATCCCCAACATTTACAGCATCCAAACTCAAGAGTGCACCTTTCTCAGGTTTGGCTGGCACTGGCCATACATTACTTGGAGAAAACCACTGTCAGGGTTGAAGGAGGGGAAAAGGAATTTAAAAACTGCAATGTGGTTATTTCCATATGGATCAAATACTCTTGAGCCACTCCACACCTCTCCTCCCTGTTCCCCATAATGCTCTGGCTCTGACCACAAAGGAGAACTCCTGGTGCAATCTTCCCAACCCAGCATCTGGCTCTCTGCTGCATTCTGGCACTGTGTGCATCTTTAGCACACTGAGATGTAATGTGTTAATTTGGATTAATAAGTGAATAAATAACATTTTAAAAGTCATCCTTACTTAGATTTTAAAATAAATTTCTTGTGGCCTTCTTGTAACCTCAATGCAATCCACATTTATTTGTCAGCCACAGCATTTGCTCAGTGACCTGCTCTTGTTTAAGAAACACAGAACTCCCAAACTCATGTTTCAAGAGGGTCCCCTGGCCACAAACATCACTGGATTTATCATCGGAGCCGTGCAAGCCTGGGGCTGCCATCAGGATGTAATACAGACCCCTTCTGTTTGCCAGGCTCTGAAAGGCAAATGTTGATTTTTCCCAGAGAGGGATGAGGGTGTATAGCAGAGAAAAGCTGAGAACAAAGGGACAGTGGCTCACTAGCTAAAGCACTGCAGACGACAAAGGGCAGAGGTTAAGGGTTCTCCTGAGCCTGGGTGACCCACCAGGATGATGGGTGGAGACATGCCAATGCCTAGAGCAAACAGGACACTCAAAGCAGACCTGGCCACTTTGGACTCCCCAGCCTTAGTGAACAACTCCTCATTCACAGCTGGAGGAGATAAGGGGCAGCCTCTGGTTTTGAGACCACTGTCAGACTGAAGTCACTGAAAAGGGAAAAACTCAGCAATTTTACTTGGGTGTTAATATGCAGGTCCAAATCTCACTCCAGACTTGTGACAAAGGGCCCTTTCCTCCACACAGTACAAGAGATGCTCCACTGCAGCCACATAACACCTGAATGAAAGAACCACTGAAAGGTAAAGAAGCAGGCTAACCTGCCCTAGAAAGATGGTGAGATGGGAGGACAGGGAGGAACAGCTCAGCTGTAAGAGCAAAGCCATCTGCAGACAGAGAACTCAGGAACTGCTCAGCTGTCACCACAGCTCTCCCACAACTTGCTGCAAATAATTATCCTCCTCCACATATCCTTTTCTCCACCTGTAAAACAAGGTGTCAAACACTTTCCCTGCCTATAGGAGCAGGAGGGATATATTAATGTTTTTACATTTTAGCTATAAAGGATGACTCAGGCACTATCTATAGATTACTGAAGTAGTGTCCTCTATCTTTAAACCTCAGGAAAGAAGGGAAATTACAGTTTGAGACTACAGTGAAGTCCTGGACCCATATACTTGAGGGTTTTCTCCTTCTCCACCCCAGAAGTAGCCAAGGCGATCCAGTTTCATAAGCCAGTAACATTCTTTGGATTTTTTCCCTTGTATCTTACAATTATATTTAATAATGGCTTCAGCAGGGAAATTGGTATAGAAGAGAATTTCAGCCAGTTTTTAGGATATGAGTGCCTAATGTTGCAGATCAGCTCACACTAGAGTTTGCAAAAGTGCCTTTACAAACTGTAGCATAAATCTCTCAAGAGATGCTGCACTTTCATCTCCAAGTCAGGCATGCACAGAAAGGCCAACCACAGTCCCAGTCAGCAGTCAATGCTGAGATTGTTTCCTGTAAACTCTCCCTCTCTCCCCAGTCTCTCTCATATGAAGAATTTACTAGGTTCTCAGAAGTATCCACTGCCCATGTTGACCTCTACAAATGATTGTTGTGTCCTGCTGTTGCACATCAGAGGAGTAAGGCACAGAGCACAAAAGCACTAAATTAATTTAAAACCAAGATATAGAATCAGTATCAAGTATTAATATCTTAGCACCTTATCCTTTTAAATCTTTGTAAAGGCGAAATTATTCTAGACCAAACACCTACCTTTCTGCCAAGCCATGCTCTCCAATAGTCAGCTCTACAGAAGAGCAGAAGAAAAATTGGGAGATTGGGAATTCATTTAAATAAACCCCAGCTGTAAGAACCACCTCAACTTCATGTTACTCCATACTGACACTCTTCTCCCCAGGTACCAAGCAGTCCCAATGCAACTCCTTCCTCTAATGAGTTTCTGCAGCTGCCAGCAAGGGCAAGGTGAAGCACCTGGCACCACCAACAGCTCAGCCCCAGCAAAGCCCAGAGTGACATCACTTCTGGCACAGGTGAAAACCAGTTCAAGTCATGGAGCGCTGCCTGCAGCCTCTAAGGAAGCTTTTCTCTCTTAAAAGAGGGCTCACACAAAGAGACACAAAGCCTATTCTGTAGGTCCAGCTGAAAGGCAGCATTGTATATGGAACATGGCACGCTTGGTGCAATGGAGCTGGGCAGCAGAGGTTCAGGCCTAGGCCAGAACCCCCCCTCAAGACACCCCAACAATACAAATGTTCTGCCTCTGCTATGAAAATCCTCAAAACAAAAAAGGCAATTGATGTTATTATAACAAGTACACGTGTGTGCACAGGACTGAGATAAGTTTGTGGTTTATTCACAAGAGAATACAAATAGTATCCTTTGTAGTCAGAGGACTTCAGAGGATCTCCAGAGAGGGTCCATGGCACTGCCATGTCCCTCTAGGCCAACAGCCTTTTGTATCCCTTGTGAGAGCATCGCCCAGGCAAGAACCTCCCTCCCCTGTCCAGAGCTGCAGGATCAACAAGGGGCCAAGGGAGGATGCTCTGGAGGGTGTCAAAATTCCAGTCTTATCTGCAGAGGCTGAGATCACAGATAGAAAATGTTTCTGTGTTGTCTCAGCAAGCTTCCCGTTGGCACCTCTCTTCCTCTCCACAAAAGCACCTCTTTGTGAACAGTTTGAGCCCAAGTCGAACGTTCACTTGTACAGACTAAAATATATTTACCTTTTCAGAGACAATAGAGAATGATGCCTGTCCTTAGCATGACCCGGCTGTGCCCCAAGCAGACCATGGGTTTCAGCCCCAGCTGCAAGGAGGGATTCCAGCCCTTCTTTTCAAAACTGCTGACACAGAAAACAGTCCCTTGCTGTGCTGATGCAAGCTGGTGGCCATGTCTGTGAAGGAAGGATGCCCACTGTTTAGGATCATAACCAGAGATTTCCAAAGGCCTAGGTTTCACTCCTCCCAGTGCTACAGATACCTAAGAGCCTCAGCACAGCACTGGCTGCTAAACATCTGCACAGGACCCCAAGACATTCTTCATAGTCCAGAGAGGAGACTGGCACTGCAGCCAGTGAGTCACAGAGGGTGATTCATCTGACAACCCCTGGCTAGAGAGAGGCTGCAGGGACCAGCTCTGATTCAGAGTTGTTTTTAGATGGCTCAGCTTAGGCAAAATTAAATTCTATCTTGTTTGGGCTTTGGTTTTTTTTTTTTTCCTTCTGGGCCTCTGGCCTCTGCAATACAGGATATCAGCTCTCTCCTTGCTTTAAGATCAGTGTCTCAAAGACCGAAGACACAGGAGTAGGTAGCACTTTGGTTATCAGCATCATTATTAGACAAGGATCAAGAGGCAGTATATCTGATTCTGCCCCACCTGGCCACACAAACTAAATGAAATCTTTTCTTTCTCTGCAGTTCAATCTTCTCAGCAATAAAGTGCCATAAGCATATGTCTTTCTCAGAGAATTTCCCATGGACCTTTGTGAAGGCTTTGGGGACACAGAAGAAAGGCTATGTTGATTCACAAAGCAAATCCCCAGAAGGACCTGAAGCTCCTCTGCAGGGCTCCCTTCTGGTGATACAGGCATATGGAGAGCCCTGAGAAGCAGCCACAGCCCTCTCCAGAGAGAACTGTCACTCTTTGTGAGTGACAAAGCAAGCATTGATGTCCAGGGCTCTTGGCCATCTGTCATCATTGGTTTATTGCCTAAGAAATTGAATTAAATAAATTGAATTAAATAAACAAACAAACACCAGGGGAGGAAAAAAAACAAAACTAAAATAAACAAACAAAATTTAAAAAAAACCCAAACCCCACAGCTGAAACAGAGTTTAATCTTGCAAAGCAAAGGAGGGTGTTAAGCCCCCAAAGCAGTAGTCTTCACTTGGTTTATAGTCTTATTTTGCTCTTAATCTATAGGCAACAGAGCTTGGATGCTTCCATAATGTTCTGAGGGACTAAACCAAGGCAGTTTTTAATCCAAAACCCAATCCCCAAGCTGTGTTTTGGCCCAAGGAGTCATTAACCATCAGTAATGGTAAATAGAGAAGTTATGAAAGATGAAGGTGATCCAAGGGGTAATGAAACACCAGTGTGTTAGAGAATGTTAGAATTCAAAGTAATCCTAATATACTTGAAACAAACAAAAAGCCCAAATAGGATGCAATGCTATTTGGTGCTAATTCAGCAAGGACCAGTGCAATGGTCTAATCTACAAGCTAGAATCCCTCCAGTCAGTAACTGCAGGACATTGCTACAAAAGATTCATCTCCTGTGTGGGCTGAATTGCCAGATTTTTATCATCAATAGCGGTCACAGAAATAGGTTAAGGTGACAAGTACTCCAGGTAGGTGCTTGCAGGAATGTGGGATGACAGAGTTGAGGTGTAGAAGGCAGACTCTCAGAGCCCTATAAATGAGACAGCCATCAGCATCCAGGCTCAGCCTCAGGAGAAATTCACCTTGTAGAAAACAAGAATGAGGGCCATTCCCTGTTTCAAGAGTCTGTTTGCACTTAACCAGCTCATCTACCTGGTGTTCTACCATGCTCTTAAGTTTCCCTCCTGTGTAAGAAGCCAGAACAGATGGGCTACGTGGAAAAAGCCAGAAAATCTGACCACACACAGCCAGCCTTGTGGTTAGTAGACTGCTGCCATCAGACCTGCATGGCTGACTGCTTCAGCCCACCCCATCCGGGCAGCCCCGAGTGCTGAGGGTGCAGCACAGCCTTGTGGAAATGCCCAGACTTCCTCCACTCAGCAGGGTTAACAGGAGATGCTCCAGGCCAAGTCTGTAAGCCACAATTTTACCTCAAAACTGTAAGTACCTCAGATTTGGACAATGTTCTGCCACACTATCTGCTCCAGCTCCACGTGACAGCCAGGTGTTTGCTTAGAGAGAAATGCAAATAAACCCACCCTGGCAAGCTTCGTCCTCTCCTAGAAATTCAAACAAGATCATCTCCAGATTGAAAGCAGGAGAGCATGGAACAGCCCTGAGTAAAGTCCCAGTGCCTATTTGAGGAGCCCTGGCAGCTCACAGGCAGCAGAGAGGAGGAAGATTAAAAGGCACAACTCTTCAGCAGGGTATCTGAGCAGCCTACTCCCCATTTGCAGTCACATTTTATTGCCATACTGAGCACAACATGAGAATATTTAACACCATGTCTTCTTTTGACCCACTGTTTTCTATTCAGTGGCACTTTTTAAAACAAACCATGTAGATTTAAAAGGAGTAGACAACCTCTGGTCATGAATGCTCCTGACCTAAGAAACACCAGTGTGGTTTTTCCCCACTGGTTGTAATTTCCGCTGACCAGCTGAGAAGAGTTAAAACCCCACAACATTCTATGGTGTGCTATAAAGAAGACAATTCCCATACATAGGGGCCTGAAGCTTGTCTGAGAAGTTCAAATAGAGCCCTGTGCCCCTTTACTTGTGCTGTGATTATGCAAGGGATGCTCTGAAGACAATGCTACAAACTGTTTTTTGCTCCTGTGCTATTCATGGGAGAAGTTAATTCCTTTGCAGATGTCCATCCTCTGTAGAGGTTCATAGCAGTGTCTAGAACAGAAATGATCAGTAAAATTCTTTCTGTAGTAATGAGAATTACTACAGGCAGAGCTGTGCACTGGGTCTTCATCCTCCTTTCCTGCTCTTCCAGGCCCAGCCCTTGCTCCTGCCTCTCCGTGTTCATGTACTGGTCTTCCCCCATCAATCTCCACTGGTGTACATTGTCTGCCAGCACAGCTTCTGTTTTCCCATCAGCTGACCCACTCTCCTGTGTACACCTGACCTGTGGGAAACACTTCTCACCCCTCTATGCCTCTCAGTAATGATCTGTCAAAGATCATCAAATATCTCCACAGGGCTAGGACTGAGGATACTGTTTATTTTTACCAAGCACTAAGGTCAAGTTTTGCTCGTAGCTCGTCAAGGGCTGTGTGACTGTGCACTGCACTGATCTTGCAGGTTTTTTCCTTCCCAGTGTCCAGAGCCACTAACCCTTCTTTGTTACAAACTCTGCCAAACACAGCCCACATACTGTTCACTAAGGAAAAGGAGCATTCTGTAAGAGGGTTTAATGCAGATGCTTGCAATAGTAAGCACCCCGTACATTAACATGGGAGGCTTTTCTGTCTCATACCCATTCCCGAGGGTCCCAAACTTATATTCATGGCCCAAAGGACATAAAAGACTCAGTAAGATCTGATCATTAACCCAGGCACACATTATAAAACATTTTTTTACTATTCCCTCTCCACCACGGCTCAAGCACAGGGCTCTTTTCCCACGATGACCATCAAAAACTTAGCGAAGCTAAACACACAGAAAATCCCCACGGCCACAGACATCCTCCTCTCCTCTCTGCACCACACAGTCTGAAAAACCTAATATGTATTTTAGAACACTGATGCCTGATGCTGATTTCCTAGAGAACAGCTGGCCCACAAAGAAGCACACAGGGCAGAGCAACTCTGCCATCACAGCATGTTTGAAAGCTCCACAGATGGATCAAACTCATCTGCACTGAGCTCATCCTTTCCAACATTAACTGCAGGAATCAGCTGTCAGATTATTTCATGTAATTATTGTGAGATTTATCTGACAAAAACCCACTTTGGGAAATAAATCACTGCCTCGTACAGTAGCTGTCAAGCAGGACGAGAGACCACCCAAGCCATGACATCCTCTGAGAACCCACAGCACCAACAGCTTTCCTGTGCTCAGATGTGGGACTTGCCAACTGCAGCATCTCACTTGTCAGTACAGCAATTTGTGAAAGCGTTTACGGATGCAGATAGAGTTGAATGACAATTAACATTGAAGGGCAATTAGCTACAGTAATGTTAGTCCTTCAGGCTGCATAAGCCTGAATTGTTCAGTAAATAATAGCTCAGAGAGTCATAACCTATTTGCTCAAAATAAAAAATAATTTTAAAATGAGGCATTTGAAATCCCATGATAGGATGTGATGGTTTTGGTACAGCTTGGGCACAACTCAAACTCATGTTTCTCAGGATTATGCCTGATTTGCTAAAACACGTGCTCAAGCACGTGAAATCAGGACACTGAAGTGGAAAAAAAACCTTCATGCAGCAGAGAGTGTGCAAAAGCACATAATAACAAAGGTCTGAATTTAAGGATTTCCTGTTCCTTCTAGCAATTGACCTTAGATAAAAGCACTATGGCACACGGGACTCCTTTTATCATTGGAATACTGAAAAATCAGCAAGGTCAGAAAACTTCCCCAAAGCAAATTAGAGGACAAGAAGAATTACAGCATTTCAGGATTGGACTGACAACAAGATCAACTTTCAGTGCTTCAAATCAAACAATTCCACACAGGCAATGCGTTATGTTTCATCCTCATTCCTACTCATTTAAATATATATATAGCTTTTAATTAATTAATTAAATTGAAAGTCACATTGGATGGAAGACAACATTAATATTAGGAGAGCAGAGCAGTTGTAGAGTGCAGTGGTTGACACATTTGGTCACAGACCTGGGAAGGCTGGGAGTTCCCCACCAGCCAAGTCAGCAGGCGACACTTGCTCTTCTGCAGCCCAGAGCTGTAGCTTCCTGCAGGCAAAACAAAGCCTCCAGCCATCTTCACTCTCAGCTTTCCATCAACCTTAAACTCACTGGAACAAACCTCTGCCACCTCCCAGGGTCTATCATGTGCAAGTCTTTGTCCTGACTTGTAATGCATCAAGATCTGTTATTCTCCTTACAACTTTTATTTGTACATGTCCAGGCACTTACAACTCAGCCACTGAGTCACTGAACAACAGCTCTCAGCAGTGATTGCTGAGGGCATCTTGTCCCCATTTCCTTTGTTTATTCTGTCCATTATATAAACCTATAGACAATCCACATTTCCCTTAATAATATCAAGGCCAAAGTAAACTTGCACCCAGGGGCAGCTCTTGAAGATTAGGACTCCAAGTTGCTCCCCAAGTACATGCTCTCCATTTCCCTGGCATCACCACCACAGCCTGCCAAGGAACATGACTCTGGCAAGCTGAGGGAAGTATTGAAGGTCAGGGACCTTCTGTGCCCCCAGCACAGAATTCTGCTTTGAATTTAGCCCTGCAAGGCCTTGCAGAGGGCTGCTGGGTGCTAAGCTTTTCCCAAAGGAAGCCAATTCCTTTGCAGATCATCCCTTGGTGAACACTCTTTCCCCTGGGAACTTGAGTCCAAGTGCTGTTATTCCCTTGCCCCCAGAATAGAAATACTCCCACACTAGGAAATTATGGACTTTGAGTATCACTGTGACCTTTTTAATTTCCATTATGCTTTCAGCTGTCTCTTCCCCTTATACTCCCTCTCTAAACAAATCTCAGAGCAGCATAAACTGTTTCCTGTAAATAATATTCATCTGGCTTGGACAAAGGAAAAAAAAAAATTAAAAAAAATATTGCTGCTAGTTCCATCTTGCAATCATTCTTCCAATTTAACTTCCATCTGCTCGACCTGGGAGCCTTAGAGTCAACACAGTGCTTGAAGAAAATGGAGTGGACAGTTTACATGCTCTGGGCATCAGATTTGAGCCTGCCCTACCTGAAATCAGAAGCTCAGGTCATAGAGGCAACTTACATTGTGTTTCAGACTGCTGTAGTCCTATAATAACCACAGAATCACAGTATGGTTTGGGGCAGAAGGGACCTCTAAAGGTCCTCTAGTCTGACCCCTCCTGCAATGAGCAAGGACATCCTCAACTAGATCAGGTTACTCAAAGCCTCATTGAGCCTCATTTTGAGCATTTCCAGGGATGGGGCCCCAGTGACCTCCCTGGCCAACCAGTTCCAGTGTTCCACCACCCTCACGGTAAAGAATTTGTTTAAATGTTAAAGCCTGAGCAAGAACTTTACAAGCCCCTTTCTGCCCAGCACAGCCAGTTGTTTTCACAAGTGGAGCAACGCCGGACAAAACTTTTCCTTTCCCATCCTCCTGGTGCCATCCCACGCTGATGCTGCCCTCTGCTCTAGAGATGTTTGAGTCCCTCTGAGAGGTTATTTTAGCCACATCAGCGGAAGTTGCCTGACAAGCACAAATCCAGGATTCCCCTTTGGGCTTCTGCAGCAATGAGCTGAGGGCCTCATCTCACAGCAGCTCCAAGAAAGGCCTGTGCGAGCCTGTGCTATCACTTCAACAATGATTTACACAGAAGGAAGCAGCTTTCCAGGTAGCTGTGAACCTCACCTCTTAAACCCTTTAAAGGGTGCTTTGAGCCATCCTTGTCACTGGTAAGTCATTGCAGGCCAGTGTGGGAACAGGCTGACTCACCAGTGACCACATCACCGCCTGCAACGTGCAATTTCCATGGGGAATGAGGGCTGCAGGAGCACAACTGCTCTTCCTGAGGACACCAGGACAGAGTAGGAATGGAAACTCCCTGGTGTGTTGTTAAACCCACAGACACAGACAGATAACATTGCCCCTAAGGACAGGGGGATCCCACCCTCTCTGACATGGCACCAGAGAACTTAGAAAAAGTAAGCGGAGATTTTTTTTGCACATCTGACAGGTTAAATCTTCATATATCACTGTAATATAAGGTCCTCTCCTCTTCTACAGACTCTGCCCTAGATTTGGATCCGACTTTTTGCTGCAAAACCCAAGAGAACTCTTGGCTAAGAGAGACGAGGTGAGCTTCACCCAAGAAGCCCCACTTGCTGTCTGGTACTAGCAGCACTGCTCTGGGAGAGATTTCCCCACAACCAGGGAGTTACCTGCAGCAACATCTCCCAGTTCCCTGTGGCACCACATCTCCTTGCTCAGCCCAGAGAAGCACGGGAAGATGATCAATGTTTTGGGGAAGAAGAAAAATCACCCCACTGGGCCCCACATGATTTTTTAATTATTTTCTGCACATGTCTGCATATTGTGGTTTCTTGTTTGGCTTTCTCCACAGGCTGGATTCCCTCACTTCTCCAAACTATTTCCTAACAGATGTTGGGATGTTTTGCTACCTAGAGCAAAGCTCTACCTCTGTTCCACCGGCCAAATCTGACAATGGCAAAGCACCCAACCAAAGCTGTCAGCTAATCCTGCCACCCCAGCACGGTGTGGTGCTACTAAAGGAAAATTCTTTCATAACAAGATGACATCAATCATCATGAGCCATGAGAAACACGATGATAGATTGCACCGACATTTACTGCAATATATTCTGTCAGCTTGAGTGTAAAATATAACAATTGGGCTTTTTGATTGGACATCTCACAGTTCCACCCCATTTTTTTGTAACAAGAAAGTGCAGAGGTAAGTTTGACAGGACTGATGCCAGCTGCCATCAACAACTCCTGCTTTCTGCTAAGCCACAGAAACAGACTGTGAGGCCCCTTAGGCAGCTGAGAATGTTCTGCCCAAAGATCAGGGAGCTTTCCTCCAACAGAGACTCAAACAATTTATATCACTAGAGGAAAATTACAAGCTTTATTACCACAGGAGAGAATGAGCACATTAGGGATCTAGATTTTTAAGCATACACCTTTTAAAATATCTAATTGTTAAAGGTTTTTAGCTGTTACTGACACAGGGCAGACTTGGGCAATGCTGCCTCTTGGTCATTCTGGATGCCTCACAGCATCAGCTGGGGAGAAGTCTGTGACATTATCACCTTCACACAGCCTTTGCTCCCCATCATATACCAGGTCAGAGAAAGTCAGAGGTCTGGGGAGGAAAGGACATGCACGTTTGTCACAGTTAAGGGTCCAAGCAACCTCTTAGGACCATAACAGATGTTAAACCCCCTCCCTCCCCAAAGGGGAAGAGAAAGGGAGTAAGAGAGAGAGTGATTAGAAAAGGGAACTAGAACAGCTTTAATGAAAATGCAAATAATAACAATTGAATATATACAAAACTAATATTGAACCCAACCCCTGCCCCCGATGGTAATTACATCATTGTCACCACTGATGCTGTGGAGCAGGCACCAGGGAGTCTCAGACTGGGCCCAGCAGCAGACAGAAGCTGTGTTAAGGAGCTGGATTCTGGTCCCAGATTCAGGAACACACAAATCAGGATTGAAGGCAGAACAGACAGAATCCTCCTCAGATCAGATGCTCCTCGGAAGAGGCTGGAAGAGGACCTCAGCAAGGCAGGTCAAGAGGAGACAAGACCCTCATGATCCCTCAAGCTTATACTGACTATAATGCATAGGGGCTGGAATTCCTTGTTGAGGGTTGGTTGATGGCAAAGAGATTCAGGCAGGATGGAGCAGAGAACAGTGTGATGTGATAGATAGAGTAGTAAAAAAATTAAGGAGATTGAGGAAGAAAATCCCACCAAGCAGAATGTATTAATGTGACCAGCTACTGTGTGTGAAAGCATGAGGCACAGATTAGTCAGAGATGCAGTTTTTGAAACAGTGAGCAAGGGTTTGCCACGCAGTTGCTGTCTCTGGAGGAGTTTAAAACAAGCACAGGCAGCCATGGGCCTTCAGTACCAACCAGACTTCACATGGATTGAAAGGATGCAGATCATCCACACAGAGCCAAGCCAACCTGCCAGAGCTTTTAACATCCTGAAAATAAGACACAAAGCCCTTTGTCTGTTCACCAGCCTCCTGCTATTCTTGGATTATCAAGAAACAAGTCCATTTTGTAACCTTGTTATTTTCCTTCCTGCTACTTCAATAACACAAGGTACCACAATGCCAATAAAACAAAACACAACATGTTGTGCAAAGCTTCCAGAGCCTCAGGAGAAGGACCTGTGTCCCTGGGAGAATTCACCCAGTGAAGGCACTGCCAGGACCACTGCTGTTCCTCTTCCCTCCACAGCTCTCCCCTAATGCTTTTCCTTCCCTTTCTCACCTCCCACCCTCACACTGACTTCACAAATGCTGTGGGACCTGCTCTGCCAGTGAAAAGAAAGAATCCCAAGCCAGGCATCACTGTCCCACTCAAGTGCAGAAAACTAGAAGTCAGGGATGGGGCAGCAAAAGATCTGAAGCAGCATCCTCTGACCAAGGTGAAAGACAGGAGTAAATTGTAAACAACAACAATTCAGCAAAATGTTGCCTTTAATAAAAGCAATGACAGTTCAACAACCAGCCTGCTGGGAGCTGCAGGGAGCTGCTCCACCACCCTTGGCTCCAGTGGTAGTTCTGTCCCACCAAGCATTGAGGACACAGGATGAACCCTGGCATGTTTTCTGTTCCTGCTATTTTGCAAAGCCCTCCTGAAAGCTGCTGTATTTACTTACTACATCTATTTGCACCAGCACTACACAGTGGCTGCTGCATCTCTGCATTAACCAGTTTGTTACTGCAGATTCCTTTGCTCTCCATCCACAGCAGCTAAACACTTATAACAGGCATCATGGACTTGCTTCAGAACATCAGGCCCAGGCAGGGCTGTTTCACACAGAAGTAACAAGCGGAAGTGGGGCAACTGGATAGTCCATTCACCTGAGCTGGTGGAGACCTTGCTTGCACTGAATTCAGGTTCTGAGCAGTAGGTTTGAGCAGTCACAGGCTGAGGATTCAGCTTCTTCTGGTTGACTGCAAATTCTCAGTACATCTGGTTGGTTTTTATGTTTGTCAGGGTTTTTTCAAAAAGAGGGCTTGTTGGCCCAGCACTGCAGATTTTGGAAGGTCAGAATTAGCTGTAAGTTTGAGCTGAAAAAAATGTCTTTATATATTTCAAAAGAAATTAGTTTGAAGCTCTGTTCAAAATGACAACCTAAAATTAAAAGAATGTTTTTGTTGGATCTAAGTAATATTTTTTCCCTGATACTGCAATTTGGCCAGTGAACTTCAAAAAAAAAAAAGTCTGAACAACTCTGTTCATTTTTCCACAGCTTAGACAAACACAATGCCAGTTAGTTGACAGGAGATGGGGTCCAGTTCAGAAGAGAACAATGGGGCTCTGCAAACACAGGGTCATCTCTGCCCCACCCAGCAACTTCTGACAGTGACATTTAAAGCCATCAGGGGAATCACCCTGGGCCTCTCACACAGTATCAGCCTGAAAAAGACTCAGTTTTTCCAGACCATCTCAGAAGACAGGCTGCAGCCAGAGATGTAGAAGCCCCCACATCAAGCAGCACCCATCCAGCCACAGCCCTTGATGCTTATTGAGGTGGGCGTCCAAGTCTAACCACCACTTCTTCATTGCACTTGGACAAACTCCTTCATTTACTGCCAGACAAGCACTTGCTGCCATGCAGGTCCCAGCAGTTCTGCACATGCCTTTGTGTGTCTTGCACACCCCCAGCAAGAGCTCACTTGCTGATCTCCTTCACATACTGGAGCATGAAAAGGGATCCCTTTGACACTGTACAAACTCAGCTTGCTCCCCTAACACCTATAGCTACTGCTGCCCTGCACCAGTGCTGAGGGTGTTCAGCATCAGCAGGACACTGTGTGGTCATGGCATCAAGGCAACATGGTGGATCTGGGGCAGGAGAGGATCCTGGGACACTATAAACAGACACATCGGAGGACAGTGATCTTTCCCCAAAGCTTTCCAGCCTGGATAACACCAACAACACACTGTAATTTATATTGTATTGACCGTGTTTTATAGGACTCTTTGTGAATCCCGATATAAAAAATATAATTGTTCCCAAATCCTAAAGTGATGATCAGATCAGTTTTCTGTTATTCCTGCAATTTTCCCCCTAGAGCCTTAACTCATTACTAGCTTAGTTACTTCTCCCTAAGTTCCTAAGCAATAAATTAGGAGTCCACAGTTTAGGTAATGGTGGGTCACACACTATGGATAATTGAGGTACTGTAATTAGAGCAATCCTTATTCCAGTGCACACCAACATTTTACATAAACCTGAAACTGCAAACAGTCCTTGGCCAATGCATTTTGCACCATCCTTAAAAATATCTATAAATCATCATGTCATTTATCACAAATCTTGTCTATTGCTTCTTTGGTGATGCAGTTGTGCATGAGTAATGGAAAATGAGAATGAAAAAACCCTTAAAATATTTCTGGACAAGTAAAACTTTAGAAAAAACCTTCTCCTTGCCTTAAGCATCTTAAATAGTAGACATCCCTTAAGCAGACCTGTAAGAGCTGGTCTCCATAGAGGTTACTCATTTTTAACTTGTCACCCTCTGCCCTCCACTTACCACTGCTGCCAAGAAGTTCCAGGAAAAAGTGCTACCAGGCTGAGCCACACATGCCCATGACTATGGCACAAAGGTCTGAGCCTCTCTCTGCTGGTAAAAGGTAAAGCCCCTAAAGCAAACTTAATCCCAACCACACCTACATGGCATGTGCTCAAAAGTCATAGCAGATGGGTAATGATTTCCCCTGAAGTACTTTAGAAAAGGTAAAATTTGCCTGGAGTAAGGAGCAGCCTGTCAACAGGAGAATACTATAACAGCACTGCTGTGTTCACAGAAGAGGATGGAGCTGGACCTTCAGCACAGTGAAGTCAAGCAAGACCCTCCAGCTGGGTTCAGCAGGACCCCATCAACAGAACAGACCCAGAAGGTACTGGAGAGGAGCAAACAAGACCACTAAGGGATATTCCCTAACCTCAAAAAGTGTTTAGAGGATGTTTAGTGTTTCCTTTTCTCTTCACTTCCAAGAGATTCTCAGCCAGGAACTGTTTCCAGTCTGTCAGAGGGTGTCAGCAACTTGTTTGGAAAGCACAGTCTTTGCAACTGAGAAGTCACTTTGTCATCTCACCAGTTTCTCTCACCGTAGAAAGCTCAGAGGCTCTGAAACACTCTGTACATTTTGTGTCTTGGAGAGGCAAGCTGGATTCCCAGTGAAATCCCCTGAAGCAAGTTACCATCTCTGTTTGAGTTGTAAAGCCACCAGCTTTCTGGGACAAGGAGGGCTGTCTCTGCCCTGCAGAGGTGGCAGCTCTCCAAAGGCGGCCACCCCAGCGCAGGGGCTGATTCATCAAGAGCCTTTCTGTTGAATCAGCCAGGCAAGGCCCCAGCACAGCCCTGCCAGGAGCTGTAACACCAAAAGAGAAACCTTTGCAATGGCCAAACAAGGGCTGCACAGAAGAGCTGCCTGTAAGATTAGTGCTGGTGACAGTGCAATTGTCCCAGTGCTTCCATGTAGTGTATCCTGGCTAGGGTAATTCTTCTGTTCTTTTCCCTTTAATAGCTGCACTGCACCAGGGGAAATTTCAAAGCAAACAGTGTTTCCAAAATACAACTGCAGTTCCTTTTGAATTAAAGGCACCGACCACATGTCAAATGACCTCAATTGCAACACCAAGTGAAGGTGGATGCCAACCAGAGACATATCAGTCATATCAGGGGCTTTGCAGTGCCATTGCTCCGCTCTAGCACAATCAATCCAAAGCAAGCAAAGCAATTAAGGACCACTTGGTCTCATCTACAAGGAGTCGTAATATCAGGTCACACAACACTGACAGCTTGTTCTTATGACAGCTATCTCCAGACCTGTTCTGACACTGCTCCAGGATTGCTTTAGCCACCATCTGAACATCAGAAGGGTGGTACAAATAAAAGGTTTCCCTACTCAATGCACAACCATTAATACCCACTTCAATCTATTACAACGTGCCAATAATCAGGCTTAGGCTTTCTCAGGTTCCTGACATACAAGCCTTCATAAAAACTCCTTGGAAGTCCATTTAGCAACACTAACAAGACAAGAAAAATGTTACTAATTAATTTTAACGATAAAAGGCAGCAGCATCATACAGGGAATTTTCTGAGTAAAGACAAACTCAGCTCCTCTGGCTTATGAGCTCAGGCATAGGCCAGTTGGCCATGATGTGGCTCGGGTGACTCGCAGTACAGCAGCTGCCCCCAGTGCCCTTCTGCTGCAGTCAGACCTGTGACTCAGGACATTAGGAAGAGGCCAGCACAATGACACCACATCCCCACAGCAGCCAGGGCAAAACTGGGTTTTACAGAGCACAGGGTCACCAGTCAGAAGTTGAAGCCAAGCAGAAATCAGCTGCAGTGCAAAGTCCTGAACCCAAAGAAGCTGCCAGAGGCACCTGAGCTGTACAGGGTGAGCAATGAGCCTTTTGTATAAGAGTTGTGCACCAGCCACTTCTTGGGACTGCTGGCAGGGTTTCACACAAAGCTCAGAGAAATCACATCAGTCACGGTTGCTTGCTCCTGTGTTAGCTGGGAAGGAGCCTGTGTGAGCTTGTGACAGTAGAAGGAACAAAGCCCTCATCCCATAAGGAAAAACTAGAAAAGCCAAGATGAGGAGCAGGGAGAAGAGAGTCCCACAGCATTAGAGGGTCCCAGCTCTTCCACCCCCAATTTGGAGACCCCTCCAGGCCCAAAGGCAGCCAGTATCACACACAATGCCACTGCCCCATTTTATTTTCCAGCTGCTTCTTAGCACTGGAGCTCATCCCATGCTGGCACAGGTGCCTTCTGAATAACAACCTCTGAGCCACCAACGCTGAGTTTTGCCTGGAACAAGTTACCTCCCTGAGTTTGTTTTGCTTTTTAAGCCTTTTCCACTGATCAACAGGGTTTGTTTATACACAGTGAAACAGCTGCTTGCTCTGCTGAAGAGCCGCTTGGAAGGAGAAGGATTTGTGCAGGTTGTACTTTGGGGGCTTTTTAAAACCCTTTTTCTTTTCCCAGTATAGACACCAAGGGAAAGAGGCAAGAGGAGAGGCAGTGAGGCAGCCAGTTGCTCACCTGAATACGAGGATTTCTTCATGCCGTTGCTGTGAGATGTGACATAGGAGCAGGAGCGAGGAGCTGGGGTGAGCAGTCCTTGGGGTGCTGTGCCACAGAGGGGCTCCTTCCACAGGCAGGGACAGGGAGGGGACACACAGTCCAGCACCACATCCACACGCGTGGCTCCAGCCGAGGGGCAGCCCAGCCTGCCAATTAATTCACACACACCTTTCCTAATCTCACACACAGGGTTATGGGCTGTTCCAACTCTGCTGGCACTGGCAGGGGTAGAGCAGGGTTCAGCCTCCCCAGTGGCTACGTGTTAGCCCGTCAGAAAACAACCGGTCCCTGGGAACGTCTCCTGCCAACTCCCAGCCCTGGAAATCCCGGTGTATTCAGCCAGTGCAGCAAAGGGAAGGGAGAGAATTTTGTGCCTCTAGACTGGTGCACCCTACAGCTTTGATTTAGCCCTTTGCTGCCAGAGCAGCTCAGGTCAGCGTTGCTCTCAAGTCAGGCAATTTCTAGTTCAAAGTGCATAATTGGCCCATCAGAACCCTGCAGTGTCAACATCTCTTCCCTCTTCAAATCCACACAAAGACTCACTCAAGGCTGTAAATTGAGCAAAATGCTTATGCAGGCTTAATACACAGGGAAGAGCTACATGCAGGCAGCTTCTCCTGGGGGAGATGCATGGAGTCACATATGCAATAACCAGCTCCCCAAAACACTGGGATCTGGCATCTCCCTCAGGTTACTGAGGAAAAGGAGGCTCCATTTTGCAGTTAATGTGCCTCAGCATGTGGGTCTGTCAGGAGAGCACACAAGCTCCTGATCACTCCCTTGGGAAACACATTGAACAGGTAGTTACGCAAATGCAGTAAACTGGGGGCATTATGAACACAGACAGGAAAAGTAAATTAAGACTAGGTATGACTAAAGGCAGAGAATTGCTGGAGGAAGGACTGGACTGATCACTGGAAAGATTTCCACAGCCTGGCCGGGTGAGTCAACCACAAAGAAGTGCAAAGCCCAAGTCCCATCCACATGAGAAAATTCCACCAGCCCCCTGGCATTGTACAGGGACAGAGGAAGAGGGCAGATAAGCTGAATTAAGATGATAGTGTCCCATAAATGTTTGTTAGTTATTGGCCATACAGTATCAAATTTAACAGACATGAAAAAAATAATATTTTTTTATGAGCCTGTCAAGCTTTAGCTAAACTTGACGAGCAAGCTGAAGTTGCTGAGGGATTCAGTGCTAAGCAGCCAGACTTTGCACTGGAGCAGCTTGGGAGCACTCCCAGGTTTGTAGCAGCTGATCCACTATCCACTCTCCACAGCTGCACTGTGTTGCTGTTACATTGTGGTCTCCAGCAGCAAGATGGTAGCAAAACACTCCGTCATCAAGAAAAACTTTTGAACCGCAAGAGTTTTGTTGCTAAGTAAACATACATCTAAGCCGGTAGTAACAATATTCTCTTTCCAGAGGTGCTTTTGAAATCATTAGTCACAATGTATGGAGGAGAAACAATAGAACAATGACTTGCCCCACCTCATACACCAAGAAAGGGCAGAGTCAGGAGCAGAACCCACTCCCGAACAGTTCCCCCATCCTGCTCTTGCCTGCATCTCTGATGAGCACAACTTTTAATACTCAATGCTGACAGAGGCACACTTTACAGAAGCTCAAAGACAACATTCCACCCTTCTTAGATCTAGGTATATATGTGTATGTGCCCGAGTGAGTCTGTGATGACATGTGCATGTGTGAAGCGCCTGGCTCCACACAGGTGCGGGATGTGTGCAGAGGGAGGCTGCACCTTTGCGGGGCTGCTGGTGAGCAGTGGCTGGGGTACAGCCATCTGATCAACTTGACTGCACAAATACAAACAGCAAATTGTGGAGCAGCCTTGCTACTGCAGGGCCAAGCAAACGAGATAAAAAAAAAACAACAACCTTCAGCCATTTTCTTTTTCCTCACTCGAAATACTGACAAAGAATCCTTTTCTTTGGCTGCCTGGCATCAAAATTGCCAAGAGAATCAGTAGCTTGGCTCAGAAGGGCAGGTTAATGTTTAATACAATGCAGAGCCCACAGGCTTCAAATAGGTAAGTCATTTATAGCTTTTCCCCCCCCCCTCTTTCATAAGATTAGTGAGGAAATTTATTGTTCCTGAAAGCAAGGGATTCAGGCTGCTGGCTCAGCCCAGTTGCAGCACAAGCAGACACTGTGTGAGCCTCATGCATCCAGCCCTGCCCAAAGAGCTCAGATCTGGCCTGGCAAAGAAACCCAACCCACAGCAGCACTGGACATCCCCTCTGCCAAGCTCATCCCACCTTGGTGCTCCTATGCCATCAGTGGTGGCAGACAGAGCTGGCCTTTTGTCAGACTGTCAACCTTGCTTGTCTTCATCTCATGATGCCCAGCTCCACACATACAGTAGAGATCTCTTTCAAGGGATGATCATGGACAGGCTCATCTGAGCCCAGTGATCTACACCCATCAAGGCTACACATCCTGTAGCAGCAGCTGAGCCTGACTCAGCTGTGATGCCCTCAGCAGTTGGTTCTTCATGTCTTAGCCTTCAACACATTATAGTTTCACAGCAAGCATGGAAGGCATTTTCTGCCAGTAGTATGTGCTCTCCCCAGCAGTATCCACCAGTCAAGCAAGTTATCCACCACATAGGGGTTCAGCACCAAGATATGCAATCTCCCAAACTAAACATAATACAGCAATTAGAGAAACAGTAGATGAGCACTGCCAGCTATGTACAGTGGTCTGGGGGAGGGAAACAGAGGCCCAGGAAAGGGTCAAGGTGAGTGGTAGACTGGTGGAGGTAACAGCACCAAGTAATAAATACATGGTGTAGTGAGGAGGAAAGTATTGAAAGTGAACTCCGGGGGAAGACCCTACCATCTCAGGGACTAGAACGAAGCCAGACATTAGGACATACTGAACTGTGAAGTTGCATCTCTCCCAACTGACTCAACTTTCTGATCTTACAGAGGGGAAAGACAGTTGAGTTTTCCCCAGGAAAGGTGTCAGGAGGCTGTGTTACTCAGCGTTGTGCTGGAGGTCAGAGATATTGCCTAGTAGGCAAAAGCTGTTCTGAGAGAGCACAGAACACCTTGGGTGACCAGCAACAAGGGTAAGTAGGAATTTACACCGCAAAGACATGCCAGTGAACAGCAGAACAGACCTGAGCCTCCTCTTTAGGGAACAGTATCTCCCACTAATTTAGAGGTGGAAACTCCAGCATCAGGACTATAAACCACTCGCATCTCCCTCTCCAGCTGTGTGTTTTGCCTACTATCCTCCAAGCTCCTTTTTCCTGACCAATTGCTCTTCTGCAGCTGCAAGTTTTCCACTCTGCTCTGCACCAGCATCCTGCACAGTGCAGAGAGGCAGCTGCCCCATCCAGAGAGGTCACTGCAAAAGCCTTGGAAAAACTCACCTTGGAGTTTAGGAAGGTCAGCAGGAAAGGGCTGGGTTCTACCTAATGGAGTGGTCACTCACAATGTGTTGATTGTGCCACGGCTAATACTGACAGGGCCCTGGTTACTCAAGTTCATCTTTATCCTCATTTAGCTGTTAAAAATTTTTTTTATACTCTCTCTGAGAAAGGGTTGCTCAAGATTAATACTCAGGGCAGTCAACTTGTTACTACACAGCTTCACAGCTGTAGGAATGTTGGGTCTGTCAGCTCTGAGCTCAGTGGAGTCTGTCTTATAAAAACATACCTGCCCAGATCTTGGAGAGGGAGATAGAAATCAGTTTGATGATCAAAGTTGCAGATAGCGTTCCTGAATAATACAGGCTTTGCAGGGAACAGCATGCAGAGGTCTGGAGACTGATTGGCAGTGACCTGGAACTGCTTCTCCCAGCACTTGGGGAAAATTCAGCAGAATTCACACTCAAGGAATCTCTGAGCCCTGACTCCATCAGGAGGCACAGGCAACACTGTGACCGCTCCAATGTGGTGGCCTGCTTCTCAAGCTTGCTGAGGAAATAAGGAGTAGGCTTATGAAATGCATTTGGAGTGACCTGTCGTTCAGCAGCAGCAAAACCACCAAATTGTGGAGATGAGACAGTCAATGTGAATGGGAGGAGCTCAGGTTCACATGGGTGAAGAATCTCCTTGAAATTAAGGCCAAGATCTAATTAAACCCACATATCTTCACAAGAGAACAAGGCCTATTTTCCTGTCCCCAGGATGTTCACGGTTAACTCTTTGTGCACCCAAACTCATGTGCAGACCTGTTTGCCAAACCCAGGAAGACTAACTGCAAAGAACTTCAATGACATAAACCATCATCACAGCTGATATTTGCTGTACTTCAGTTTTGAGCCACTTTCTTCTGCCAGTGGCCAGGACTTAATGCAGCTCTTCCCTTCCCCACAGTAAGAAGACACAAATGTTCATCCTCTTGGCACCAATTCCCAATGCTCAGATACAGGATACAAGGTAGCTGGATTGATCTAAAGCCACATACATTAGCCCTCTGCTTTTTCCAGGGACTAGTTCACAGCACAGCTATCACAGTCAGATGTTTTTTGTGCTTCCACTTGAGACTGAAGCACCAAAGACCCAGGGCATTACAGTATCAGCATATATGGTCTGAGGGTCATGCAGTTCTCTTCTTTGGGCTGATGGTTATGGTAAAGAAGCAAATAAATTAATGAAGCAATTATTCGTATCAAATCATCAAGTTTTGTTCTTTTCTTCTGCCTTAATTATGAGGAACCAGGAAGAATGTCCAATTACTCAAGGCAAAATTTCATTATCAAACAAGATAACATCTGTTCAACCACAAGGTACCTCAGATGGCCATTTTCCTGGACTAGCCTTTCCCATGGTTAGAGGAGAGAATACTTCAATACTGCAAATTAAAGTTGAAGAGTGCATGAGCAGACAATAAAATAAAAATTAAAGGCAGTAGTCAATGCTCATTCAATACAGGAAAAAAAACCCCTGAATGTAAAACAAGTCTGAATGAAAGATCATACGTGCTTTCTGTTTTCAATAGCCCCAGTTTCTGAAAACAAAACTCTTCAGGGTGCTTCATGAGCTGACCCACGTGAACACCCCTCCCACTCCCCTTACAGAACCATTGTAAAGTTCTTGGGCTGCTCTCAGAAATGCCAGCTGAGCACTTCTGAAACTAGGTGCAAGTTTGAAAAACAAAACCAGGTCAAAGTCTAACTCAAAACCCTCCAATCTTAATCCATTTTTCACAATTATACAACCTTGTTTTACGGCTTTTATGGTCTGAGTTTCAGTTGAAACTGCAAAAATAAAGCAACAACCATAGCTTTGAATCAGTCATGTCTTTCCAAAGCAGTGGCAAAATCCCAATTTCTTCTATAATGAGAGAATATAAATCTTTTTTATCCAAGCATCATTCATAAGCCAGGGCAGGGTGCCTGCCCTCGGTCAAGCTGGATTGTCAGGTGTCACTTCATGAGTGCAATTTAGAGAAGTGAACATACATCCTTGGGTAGGGAGAAAAGGTAGAACAGAGGCAGAATACTGAAGCTCTGAATATTCAGACTTACTGATGGTACTGCACTGGAGGAAGGCACAGAAAGCATGGGATTGAACTTCTGCAAGGCAGAGGGGCCACACACTACCTATTCCAACCCCTCCTCAGCAGCAGCAATCATTCTGGCTGCAGACTTGAGCATGTGCCAAGCAAACAGCCAGGCAGGATTGTTTTGCTGTGTAACTGCTTCTGTTTGGAGCCATCCTTGGCTACTCAGGGAACAGTCCAATCATGCTTCTAGCTATGCTTAACTGTCTAGCTGCCATGATTTCTAAATCCATCTCTGAATGCAACCCCCAGTCCTACAAGTGTGATTCAGAGTATATTCTTAAGTGCATAAACCTACATGTTTGCTTCCTGTGTTCACAAGCATCCAAGAAGCACAAGGTGCCCCCTCCCCCAACAGCTCTTCATGGAAAGACAGATCCAGATGCAGGGGGGCTTTGCCTGTCGCTTGGAGGGAAGACACTGGACTACAGCCATGGGGCCTGCTAGAACTGGAAAAGGGGAGCAAGGAACTGGAAAAAAGAATCAACAACAATAAAAGAGCCCACAGAAAATGTGGATAGAGGAAAACCACAGAAGGATCAACAAGAGTCTGCCTATAATCACTACCAAAGCAATTACAGAATTAGGGAAGATTTATAACAGACTGAAGAGCTGGATACTTGGCATGTGAAATGGAAAAGCTCTACGGAGGGAATTCTGTATGCTGGCACAGGGCTCAGGAGCCACAAGTGATGCAGCCTCAGCAGTTCTCTCCTGTGCAGAGCAAAATGAGCAGCATTTGGATGTCTTTCCTTGTACCTCTCAGCTTCCAGCTATAATTTGGTCCAGACAACAATTCCAAGTTTTAAAACCAAAACAAAATTTATTCATGCAGAATGTTGAAAAAAATATTAAGAGTTATTAATAATAGCCACCATTTCCTTAACACAGCACAGCTCCTAGCCAGCACTGGCAGCTCTTTTAGGAGGAAATCAGTATTATGCAACTTTACAGGTGGGGAAACGGACACAAAAGGGCTACAGAAAGCAGCTGATTTAACCCAGATCTAGAGTTATAGTCATGGACACTTGCTATACATAGAACTCAGAATAAACCTGCAAGAGTTTCCAGGAATATCTGTGAAATTCTGTCACCACCCAGCATTAGCCATCACTTATTGCTAGGGATATAACTCACTGTTATTCTCTTTTCTTACACTGACAGCTTCATTCCTCACTGTTCTTTATCCTCCACCTGTATAATTTACTCCAGAATTAAAAAAAGGTGATTTTGACATCAACTAGCCCCAACTAAAATACCTGCACAGGACTTCAGGCGGTGGACAGACCAGCTTCAAAACCAATACACTCACTTCCAATTGATGCATAAAAAAACCAACCCGCCAACAAAACAAAAGCCACAAACAAAACAAAAACAAACCCCAAAACAAACCACCAACCCCAGAAGTCCACAATTTCCAAATAATTTAGGTACAAATACCCTTGGAAGGCTCCAGAAAGGCCTGGGGGATTTTCCTGCTAACAACAAAAGGAGCAAATCTAACAGACAGAAGAGCTGCAACAGACACTATCTTTTAAAAGGTAAAAATCAGCTTCATCCAAAGCTCAGCAGTGCCAGTAATGAAGCAGACAGGGCTGCCTTCACACCCAGCTCAGAGATGATCAATCAAAATGAATCATCACTTGAGACACAAGCAGAGGTAATTTAAACAGAGACAAGCCTGCTGCAGTTCAGCAGGTAACAGCATGACGGGGCTAATATACCCACCTCCAAAAAGGATTTAACAGGCTTAGGAAGGAGGGCAGAGGGAGCAGGTCTCAGAGCCATGGTTAGCAGGAGACTTGTCCTGCCCAGATCCCGAGTCCCCAGTTCCAATCTTGCTGCTGGGAAAGCACCTCAGGTCTATTTCTTGGAAATATCATAAGCATAACAAATTGGGGCAATTTTTTAAGCACTGACACACTTTGCAGGCAATTTCTGTCATGCCAGCACCATCAACAAGGTGACTAAACATAGTTGTGCTGTGCAAAGCTGCCTTTCTTCTAACTGAGCAAGGGACAAGGATAACATTACAGGCAACAAAATCAAGAGAGCTGGAGTTTGAGTCTAGTTCTGTACAAGCTGTCAGGAAGTGCAAAATTATGTGGGGAAACAACATAACTCCTGCCTGACAACAACAGAGGACTTGGGTCACACTGCAGCCCAGACCCTCAGCCTTGCCAGAACAAGCCAGGCAGCATCAGAGGCTCCTGACCACTGTCAGTGTTTTAGTGTTGTGGGGGGACTTTAAAGATTCAGCTAGGGCTCCAGCTAGAGCATGAATGGTTTCCTAACAGAAATGATTTCAGAGTCTGGAGCGGCTTCAGGAGGAGCTTGCTGAGCTGGCTGGTGCCAGGAACTATGTGAATGTAGCAGCAAGGAATGTTTTCTCCCTCCTCATCCCCCTGCGCCTCTCGGCTGCTCTCGACACGAGGCTGCTCTGAACAAATCGGAAAAAGTCAGTTGTCATCCAGAAATCCCAGAGGGGATCCAGCCTCCCATTTCCACACAGGATGCAAAGGAAAATTCTGCAGAGTAGTTGGAGAAACAGTCACCTGCTGTCAGGGTCACAGCACAAACCAACCCTCACCTCACCCACGGCCAAAGGCAAACAGCTTGCTCTAAGGAGGAGGAAAAACTAGGAACTATAAAAGGAATATTGTGTAAAACCTTAGTGCAAAAGCCTTCCTGCTGTTGTTACGTTTTAATAACTCCCGTTTCCAAGAGGAGTAGGGCCGAGCAGCGCCTGCCGTGACTGCGAACAATGGCACCAGTCAGACCCCGCGGAGCTCTCATTCATTGCTCGCCCAGCAAGCTCCCAGCCTGGCCCACAGCCCCGCTCTCCTCCCAGGCTCAGCAGTCTGCCACAGCCCCTGCCTTCATGCCATTGTTTCCCCAGCTGATGGATTCATTTTTGCGCGGTGTCTTTGTAGTGTCTTGCCCTCTCGTGGCCGGCCCCTAGATCAGACGGGCTGTGGTCGCTGCCTGCAACAGTGCGAGAGTTTTAACTTCATAACCAGTATTGGACACTGCTCCTTTTCTGATGAGGTCATTCCATGGGCATTGAAGTGAACAACAAATATTGCTTTTCCTGCCTTTACTTTTCTTTCCCTATTAAGATAAAAAGTATATAAAGTAACTGCATTCACCCAGCAACATCCTTTAGCCATTTCTGAAAAGAGTAGATCTGAATTCTGAGGAGGAACACTTCAGTGGTGTGAAGTAATAGAAAGGAACAGTTTAACTAAACTGCTCAGAGATGTGGCTACAGGATCTCATTTCAATATTTACTCACTGATTTGAGCCCCAGTGGATTTGGTTCTCCTTCTACTAACCTCCTTTCAGGCAATAGGCAAATAATTCTGACATGTGCACATTTTTATCTCACCAGGATACATCTCCATCCACCTGCTCTAGCAAGTGCTGCAAATCTTACCTGTGCTGATAGGTTTTTGTGGCCCCAGGAGTTTTCTCAAGGAGTCAGACAGACCTGAGGTTGTTAATTCTGACCCAAAATACAGGCTTTTGTGCAGAATGTTTAGCAGTCACCAGATGGAGCTATTCCTCATAATATTTCCATCCCTATAGGCATTTAGATCATGAAGAAATATGGCGAAGTCAGGTAGCAGTGTGGTGCCTGCTTCTACAGAGGCAAAGCATAAATCAGTCTGAGCACCTCTACAAATCTATGAACAGAGCAATTCTCCAGCCACTACTTTCACGTTATACACAAGCAAAGACCACATTGTATAAACACACTGCTTCTTCCATTCATGCCAAAATATTGTTTTTAATAATTAGTAGCAATATGTGACAAGTGCCTCATAGCTCAGTCTGATTGAGGTATTAGAGGCCACTAATACTCACATTCTTTCAGCAATGTTGGTAACCATTCCTATAGGTTTCAAGAAGCAAATTTTTCTTGCTGCTGAGCCATGCTCATTTCATTGACACTTCAACTTATCTAACCACAAAAGCAGCTTGGCCAGTGAAAAATTGCACTGTTTATACAACTAACATTTCTGGAAGATATATTATTTTCCAAGAAACCATGAGCACTTGCAAACCTGTCTTTTTACAGAGAGGAAGAAAGCCAATGCAAAAGTGGTGCATGTGGCTGCCAGTTATAATTGAAATCATTTTAATAATTCATGCCTCATTACCTTGCCACATGGCAGTTCAAAGACCATCTCCTAATCCTTTAACCCTTTTCTCCTGTGTCCTTTGGTTTGGTTTCTTAGTTTAATCAGCAAAGAAACAAAATAGGAACACTCATCAGCACTTGCCCATGGGAACAAAACCCAAGGGGGACTGGCTGGTCTAAGATCTTAAATCCCTTCCCCCTGCCCTCCTAGTTTTCCTGATTTGATCTACCACTGTCAGCTGAAACAGCAAAGAAATCCATAAACTACCTATGATATACCCTAAACTATTGGCCAAAACTGGAATTGCTTTATAGTTAGTCTGACACTGTACCACTAAGGGCAAGGAGGACTTGTTATGTAGCAGCTTTATAAAACCAGTTAAGAATTACTGGAACTGCAGATTTCATGTTGTGTCCTTTATCCTGGGAAAACTCTTATGCTTTTTCCAGCTCTGAATTGTCCTCTGGGTAGCCAGTTCCCTAGATGTAAATTTTCTTTTTAGGCAGAATTAAGTTTTGCAAGTCATAGGATTTATTTTATTTTTAATGGTTTGGAAGCCTTCTAGTTGCCCCTTAATCATTTAGTTAGATAAAACCTGATGGCTATTTACTATTTCTGTCCTACACAGGGACACTGCAAAAGAGAAAGGCATAAAATTATTTATGGCTGCAAGTACAGTCCTGTTCACTTGTGAAAAGGAAATAACCTTGTAAAACCACTTTCATTCTAAGCACAGCATATATTTACACACAGGAGGTGTCCCTCCTTCAGAAGTTTAACTTATGTGAGGGAGACCAAACCATGTGTATACAAACATGCATCAACATGTGCAAAATAATAGCACTAGCACAACGTTTCAACACCAGAAATGCCAACAACAGCAAAGATTATACTTTATAACTAGTTACTCAATATGTTCCAGCAGGCAGACACAAAGAGCTATAGATAGACCAACTGATAGCCTAATGAAAGCTGTAACATCTGGGACACTGCAATCCCTGTGCTGTTACCACCTCACAGCACACTCTACTCAGCCTACTCTAGGTTGTTTGCTGAGCTATGTGCCTCCCAGCACAACCAGCCCCATCCCATTAGCAGATCACCACCAAACAAGTTCCTCTGTGCCCCAGGTCCCATCTGCATCTGCACAAAGGCACAGGAAAGGCTTCAGAAGAGCTGATGATGGCACAGGTACAGTGTACAGCCCTCCAACTCCAGCAGAAGGAAGCAGAAGTGCCTACAGATTTAGAGTCTCATGAGAAAACAAATCTGGCAGCTGGCAGCAGAGCTAGAGCAAGGTCACCTTGGGGAACTTCTCACATAAATACAGAACTTGAGCCTCAGGTAATGGACAAGTGCACAGCTCTAGTGACATGAGGAGATTTATACTACCCAACCCATGGTATTTTAAGGCTTGTCTGTTGAGCATACATAGCTGTTTTCATGTCCTTGTTACAGTGGCAGAGGGTTATTGACCTGCCTACACTCTGTAAAGTACTTAGAGGGACTGCTGTACCTATACATGGCCTGGATTTGAGGTGAGAGGGAATCCTCATGTCTTTTCCAAGGGTGGATGAATCCAAGCACAGTGATCTTCACAGAAAATTTATAAGGCAGCCTAAGCAACACTCCAAAGCTGCACATTACTTTCAAAGCCCTAATATAAGATCTATGTCTACATCTGTCTACCAGCATGGTGAGGACAAAGCTGATAAAACACAGGTTTCTTCCATGAAAAAGCTGAAGCAGTCTCCCTTCACTTGACAATGAAAAGACAAGTATTATCAGCATGATTCACAGAACAGCTGTTTTGGTAACATGCTGCCACAGGCAGGATGCTCAACTGAATAGGGCATTTCAACCTTTTGACTCTATCCAACATGCCTCATTCTTCTTAAAAATTGCAGAACCAAGATGTTTAAGTGTGTATTTGCTCTGAATACTAACAAGAATCCTGAATTTCCCTTTTTAATCACTGCTTACAATAACTAGCACTGCCCAGTGACAAAAATAAAAGAAAATAAGGCTCCCAAGCACCAAATTGGATTTTCCAATTTGTAGGAGAGTTAAAGTAAAGGTCACAGTCATCATTACAGCTGTCTCCTTATTCAAAGCAGAGTGCTTTATAGCAGAGTTTGGCCCTGCTTCTAATCAGCATTCAGCACTGGAGAGCTTGGGGCTCTTCTGGTCTGGGCAAAGGGCCAGAAAGTTACTCTGAACAGAAAAAGTAAGCAAAGTCCATTCTAATTTCACTGAGCAAATCAGGTGAAATACAAAAATAAGTCAATTAAGACAAAGCTTTAATTCAGTTTCAGCTTTCCTTACACTGTAACTACATTAGCAATTAGTTACAGCCAAACAGGCAAAACAACTGATCTTTATTTTAGTTGTGTTCTTTGAAGGATACAAACAGTGCCCCAGAGAAACTGCTGCCAACACATAGCATATCTCACACAATAGATTAAGAGACAATGGATCATGGAATGAATCAAAGTAGAAGTCCATCTCCTGATTCATGGGGATTTGCCAAAGCCCTGTTTTGAAGTGCTGTGAAAGATTACCTGCTCCCAAAGTCATCCTCCCTCTCAAAGTTGGTTGCTGGTCCCTTCTCACAATTCCCAATGTGCAGTTTGCACATTGCACCCTTCAGGCTTCATGCAACTTTTTATAGCTGAAGTGTCCTCCAGATTTTCTCTTCCAAAACCATGTTAAGCCTTTTAAGGGACACCAGGCATTACCAGTTCAACATGGAGAGAAAGGTGCTCATGTCTCTTCTCACCCCCTGGCTATCCCAGTCAGCTACACTGCCAACTTCCAGTACATCCTGACCATATATTTAGTCTGCAGTAATTTGCTTTGCATTGTCTTGGGGGGGTTCCAAGCACAGGAATTACGTATCAAGTGAGTCATCCTGCACTCTGGAGTAAAAGCCTGGAATTTTTTGAGTTTTGACTCTGCTACTGCCAGAGGTTGAAACCACCTGGTCTAGGGCAACACTGACTCAGAGAGACAATCCCATATTCATGTCTTTCTGAACTGATGGCATAAAGAGTAGGGTAGAAGTTACCATTAAACTTAGTCATGGAGGGGGTCAATGTTGTGGGCACACAGAGCCTTTTGAGTTCTGCTGCAGTCCAAATTGAATGCCTGGAGCAGGGCAAAGACATGAGCACTTTGTGGCATAGAATTTCAAGCATGGTAATGTCACCACTCCTTAAAACAGAAAAGCAAACAAACCAACTACCTGGCAAAAATACATTTCCAAGTCAGGTTCCTACACTGCCTTTAGTTCACAAGGAAAGGTTGGGCCAGGGTGTGTGGTTTGATGGAGACTGTCACTGATGTCAGACACCTTCTCCTAAGAAATCCAACCTTTTTCATGTGTTCATCTGTAACTGACCATCTGATAATCAGTCTTCCAAAAGCCTGTTGATCTGCTCCTGAACCAACCACCCTTTCCAATCTAAGCATGGAGTTAAAGCTGTTATATCAAAGCAGATCAACAGTCTTGAAGAATCACTTGCTGTGACCCAGCAATGAGTATATGTGCATTAAGGCTTGAGAGCATGCCACAGAGGGGTCAGACCAGGATGGTTGGAGCAGCAGTGTTTGGCACTCACTTTCTGGAAACTTCATGTCAGCAGATAACATTTAACACTCTCCTCCAAAGCTGAGCATGTCACTTCCCAAGCAGCAGTGATTGAGGGGCTGTTTAGACTGACCTGTGTCCTCCCTCCAAGTTGAATATACAAACAGAATTCAGCAGCAGAGCCATCACTGGCCCCTGACCCCTAAGATTAACATCCCTGGCACACTGCAGATGAAAATGGCTGAGGAAAGAAAGATCTGATGTGGAGGAACAGGGCGTGCTTGTCCTGAGGATAACTCTTCTCTCAGCACTGCTCTCCATACACTATCAGGAACCTTAATCCCTGCCTGGGGCAGAAACAATTTCTTCTGCTCTGTGCTTGTCAAGCATTTGAAGGTGGTGCAGCCAGCAACAGGAATTTGACATTTATGCACCAGAAATGAAAAATATACATGCTGGAGAAATGACTAGGACCCAAAAGAGACCTTATGCTTCTGAAAATACATAGGGTAAGAGGCCTTCACAAGGGTCTTGGTCACATGAGGAGGCCATGGATTAATTGCTGCTGGTCATTTTAAATGGTGCTGAAGCTTTCCAGGCACATCTGCATGTCCTAGTATCCATCCAGCTCCAAAGAAGTCTCCAGCACTGGACCACAAAGTCAAGCAGGAGCAAAGCTAATCAGGCCATCTTAGAAGAAAAAGAAACACCGTTCTTTTCTCTCTAGAGCACATTCTCCTAACTACCTGTTCAGCCTACACCACCAGTAGAAAAATTCCTGAGGAAATATCACCCTCTGGTGTCATAGCTGAAGACTGCAGGAAATGCTTCCAAAAGTGGGAAATAAAACCAGCCAGCCACACTGCAAAAACTGCACAGCGGCCACTAGGCTCATTATTCTTGAATTTAGAGACGTGGCCTTCAAGCTGTGAACAAGGGGTTTAGAGGGGAAAAGTAGGGGACCTGTCCTTCAGGGTACCTGAAAGAGATAGCAAAGAGTAACACTACTGATGATGCTACCTACTGTTAGTGGTTTAAGGTCAAGAATCATGAATTTCAGCCCACTTCCAAATAAATAGGAGTCCAAAAGTTTTAAAGGTGAAAAGAGGCAATTCCACAAGAACACAATTTAAACAACATGGAAATTAATTAACCTTGTATACTAGCCAACACAGAGCTTTTCATGGTTGACACTTGCTCCTGCTAACAGACTTCCCAGCACGAATCATGAATGCAGGAAAAGATCAGTGCAGAGAAATTAAATATAAGTATTTCTGTTGTTACTGCTACAAACAGTTTAAACCTTTATCAAACTATTAGCTTGGTGTCCCCCAGCTGTGACATTTCTGTGTTTTGCTTCCAAGCACCTGAGACACTCTGTGCTCCCAGCACTATGTGTGATAGGGTACAAGCAGCACAATACAAATGTGGATTCACGAAGGTGCAATCCTGTGACACATCCTTGGTTTAAATTGGGTTTTCACCTATATTTGGGAAGCTAATCTGCCACGCAGCTTTTGCTTCAGACATAAGCTGTCATTACTATCAGTAATTATGCTGCTTCTTATTCTTACTCCTTCCTTACCCCTTAGCAAAGAAGAGTCTGCAAGCATAACCCGAGTAAGATGAACCTGATCTCCTTTGACAACATGTTACCACAGCAGGCCCACGATTGTTTTTCAGGGGCTTTGCAAGGGGTGTGGTGTGCCTCCAACAACTGCAACCAGCCAGTGGGACACACCTTGTACTAGCACTTCAATAACACTATTTATCCACATCTCACACAATCAATAGGATTTTGGCATGGAGGGTTTTTGTTTTGGGGGTTTTTCGGGTGGTTGTGGTTTTGTTTTGTTTTCCTTTTGTCTGTGGACATTTCCACATGCTCCTATCACACATAGCACTAAATGGGACAATGAGTCTTCAGGGAGACTTACTACATCTTCCAATGGGTTTGGCTGCTTCATTTGGTTCAGTCTGCTCACTAACAGCCACGGTAAAAATAATTCTTGCTGTTCTATCCAGGATAGCTGGCTCATTCGAGGAATGCATAAGATGGTATCTGTTTCCCTTCCCCTTGGCCTATTTCTGTCCATTTCCTGTAACTACTTGAAAAGCAACAAACACAAGCAGTTTAGCTTGGGGAAAAAAAAAAAAAGTGATAAATAGCAATAAAAGAGCTTACTGCAGAAGTGAGATGTACAAGGTGTATGTCATTTAGATTTAATCAGTATGTTAATATGCATTAAATGGTATTTGAGAATTTCAGATGTAGTTAATACAAAGGGATTTGCATATCTACCACTGAGTTTTTAATCCTTGATAAGTGTGTAGAATAATCAATTATTCAATGAACATACAAGAGTACTCTGATTAAATCTCAATTACAAAGGCAAGTCTTACCCACTCTATTTATTATGACTGTTCTCCCAGCATTGCCTAATTAAGCCATATTTGATTATGGGGCAAGAAACATTTATTGCAGATATTGTGGCTCTGTAATTGATGCATATCTGTGGCCTGGCTGTTAAGCCCTAATAAATACATTTTAAACAGCTAATTATTTAATTAGCAACAGCCTTCATCCAATCTCAGTGTAAAGCAAACTGAAGTCCTTTCATGAGAGCACTAATAGGAATGAAGCTACTGGAAGCTGCTTCATTGTTTTCACCCTTCTTCCCCCACATGCCAGTGTTGCTGGGATGCTCCCAGCTCCACTGCCAATACTTTGCATAGAGACTCTGCTGCATGGGCTGGGAGCCACCAGTCCAAACTTCATCTTAGAATCATAGAAACATGCTGGTTGAAAAAGACCTTCAAAACTGAGTCCAGCCATTAACCCAGCACTGCCAGGTCACCACTGAACCATGATCAAGCATGATTGACAATGTAACCTCTTCAAGAGCTCTGTGTGCCCCTTAATAAAGTATCAAAAATGATAATATCCTCATGTTCTCAGCAAATTTCAGGCCATCTGTTGCCTGCCCTAAATCTAAGTTTTATGATAGCAAATAGCACACCTGCTTTCAGAGGATGGAAAGTATCCTTAACCTCCCTAAGCAGCAAGTCAAGTGCTTCACAACCTCTGAAAAATCAGGCACTGTCACATCTCAAACCAAAAGTTTTATGTAAAACCAAGTACTGAATACCACCAGTTTAAAACTGTTCAAGATGTCTCCATTTTGTCTGTTTTGCTACAGTGTCTCCAAGAATTGCTCAAAGGAGAGCTCACATTTTTATCCTGGGGCAGTATGTGGAACAGCAGCGATCTGTTCCACACTGGGGTTAAACACAGGCCCTTTGGGGTAAGGCAAATGTTGAAAAGAAATAAAGGTGCCTTCATTATCCATCCATGGCTGATGGTCAAATTGCAGAGATTTCTCTAGAGTGAGTTCATCTGTTTTCAGTTGAAAACTTACTTTTCCAGGAAGACTGTAAGTTAAAGATCTATCATTAAGACTAATCTTCAAAGGAATTTTAATGAAGCAAAATTCCTAAATGTAGAAAATTAGAGGTTTCTGTTTTAGCCCTGGTATATAAATCCTGTAGGCAATATGAAAGACGCCAAACTACTTCCAAGCCTGAATAATGCAAAATACACAGAAAAAATCTTCTTCTGAAGAATATTTGATAGAAAAAGGCTCAGGATGGAAGGGGGAGAGCACATCTTCATACCCACATGTCTGAGCATACATGAGGAAAACTCTAGAGATGGGGAAAACTCTAAAGATGTAGACACTACCATTGACACCAGAGAACAAGTATCAGCTTCTGCTTTCAGTGTCCTGCTGGGGAGGACAGCTCAAGCCCTTCCACATGATGCCTCTACCTGCTTTGTCACAAGAAACTTAAAGTTATATTTTCTTATTAAATGCTTACTGCACTTAATATCAACAGTACCCCTCTCAATAATTTCTGTGTTGCCACCAACTCCACACAAGATTTGTTATGAGTTCTCTACTCCAGCAACTGTACCTTAAAGGTCCCCTGTTGATGTCCAAACCCTTCCACTGATAATAATAGAAGAGAGCAATTTCTTTTGCCTGACACTCCTCTTTACATGGTACATTTTGAGCACAGTGCAGTATCAGGTCAGATGAAATTAAACTCTAGCACAGACTTTATGAATTATGCCACCAGCAGGAGCCTTCAAGAACAGGTTGGGGAAGCTCTAGACCTAGGTACAGCTATGTTTTATAGTAGAAGCAGGACATCTCAGAGTTCTTTCTAGCTCCACAGTTCTATCATCTTTGATTTTGTTAGTCCTAGCCCATTACTTCTGCTTTAGCATCCTTCAAGATGCCTCTTCCCATATGTTAGTACCAGAAGAGAATCACAGAATTGTTTTGGTTGGAAGAGACCTTTCAGATCTTCAAGTCCAACTGTTAATCCAAAAGTGCAAGGTCACCACTAACCCATATCCCTCAGCACCACAGCTCCATGGCTTTGAAATCCCTCCAGGTATGGGGAACCCCTCCCATTGCCCTGGGCAGCCTGGGACAGGCCTGGACAACCCTTACAGGGAAGAAATTATTCCTCATGTCCAACCTAAACCTCCCCTGGTGCAACCTGAGGCCATTTCCTCTTGCTCTATGCCTTGCTACTTGGGAGAAAAGTGTGATCCCTCCTCTCAGGGAGCTAGAGAGAGCAAGGAAATCTTATCTGAGCCTCCTTTTCTCCAGACTGAACAACCCCAGGTCTCTATAGAACAGGGTGTATCTTTTTCCATTGTAAATGAACATTTTAAACAAGCCAGAGGGTTCCCTCCCTTACCACTGGGGATGCCCAGAGGGGTTGCAAATGGTGTCTCGAGGCAAGCATAAAAACAGATACTAATAAAAATCTGTGTACTATTACACCATTAAATAACAATATGTGATCAAGGACTTTCTTGTTATGTATTGATGTTAACTCCTACTATAACATCCACTACTTAAATTCTTTTCAACATGCTTTCACAGATAGAAAAAAAAAGTAAAAAAAGTAAAACCATTTGAGACCACAAAGTACAAATTTCCTTCTAATAAACTCTGGTATTTCCTTTTCCTCCAGCTGTAAAAAATCTCATAATAACAATCCCTCTCTTCCTTTCTCCTCAACTAGCCAGGCTTTTTGCCAGCTTTAAAAGTGGCTTTAACTGCAACTTGAAGCAGTAAATAGAAGCACCTCAGAACTAGTACTTGTGTTCAAGAACTGCAAGAGCAACACGTCCTGTTTTGTTTCAGAGGAAGCAAGTAACACAAAAATAAAAAAAAAGGGGTGGGGGGGGAGTTGGGGAAGGAAAGACCACAGACTAAAAATGCAACTTCCACTTCCTACAGACTAAAGTTGCTGCTGCAATACATTGCCAACAGAAACATCAGGGAAAAATGCACAGGGCAGTGTCGAGCTGCTCGGGCGCTGCAGGCACCTGCCTCTCAGATCACAGGCTTGCAGCACAGCTGGGAAGGGTAAAAAGGGCAGTCACAGAGGAAGTGTATCAAGGAGAGGGTGATAACTGCTATGTATGGTGAAGTCTCTTGCTTCTAGGACAGCAACTGAGACATAGCAGAGCTGTAAAAGGTTGCAATGTCATATAATTTGCTTGTAGCTTGGTTGGGACCACTTCCAGAGTGATCATGATGAATGCTCAGAGCCTTACTGGCTGCTGGTTCACTGGAGACCAGAAGAAAGCACCACACCTTCTCTCCCTGTTGTTTCCAAGTGCTTGAGGGTCTGCAGCTATGCCTTTTCCCACTCTTCCCAGGCTGTCCTTACACTGAAAGTTATGACAGCTAACTCAGACACAAAAATCCCTTGCCTAGCTGCTCAGGCATGCTCATGCTTCATATATTTGACACAGCAACTTAGCACACAAAGCCATGGTGCTTTTCCAAGATCAAGTTTCTGCTACGATATGGCAACAATACTCCACACACTCCTCTAACCAGGGTCTGTCCCCTGACCACCTCAGCCTACCTCAAGAAAAAAAAAAAGTCAGCTATTGTTTATCACTGCCTTTAACCATAGGATAGAAAACCACACAAAGAGGAAAATGTAGGACAGGATTAGAAAATATTTTTTTTTCTATAATGCAGCACTTACCACAAAATCCTGTCTGAGAGCTCAAACAAACCATTCCTTCTTCCACTTCTCTCTTTTATACTGGGAATCCCTGTGTACCTGATGAAGCCTCAGCCATCCTCATTACCTACCCATTTAAACCTGTGAGAACATTAAATAGGTAATTGGTTTCCCCACCTGCTCTAAATGGCCTCTGTGCCCAGCTGTGTAATGCAAGTTGCTTAAAGAGGAATGTATAGCTGAGTACACTTAAAATTTACTGTGAAAAAGTTACTTCCACCAGCAAAGAATCTTTCAACCAGCAAAGCACTTTTCAGAACTGATGATACATTGTCTAGTAAAGGATCTTTACAAATGCTGAGCCTCCTGAAAGGCAGTGCTGCTGCATGGGCTGCTGGGCATTGTTAACTCACGTCTACATGACCTCCATGCTGCGATACTGAGCCACCCAGTATACCCAGCCCATGATGATACCCAGACCAGCCCTAAGCACAATAGTTCAATGGAAGTGGTCTAACAGGGGGCAGAGTATCTGAGCTCAGAAGGAAGTTAGAGCTGCAAGAGCCTGCTGCTAGTATATGAACAACACAGAGATGTAGAAGAATAATGTAGAAATGCCCAAATAAGTGATTCAGCATCTGAGCTGAAAGGCTCTTTCTTGTCAGGAAATGTAAGTGGTCATATATATCAAGCCAAATAGTCATGCAGAGATGTTAGAGGTGCTATTTGAGATAAATAAACCACACCAAAAGATAAAATCTCAGATCAGATCATTTGTGACTCTTGCCACCTGATAAGACAATTTGGTGACAAACACATGACAATCACCAGGCACAGAGACCAGTCCCTTAAAACATGCTGCTAGTACACACAAAAAGTTCTGCTGACAAACAACAGCAGGCATGGTGTAAAATCAAGAGGTGCTTTCTCTTAGGTCTTCATGCTAGGAAGCAGACGAGGTCAAAGATTAAATATCAAATCCTTTAAATGTGAAATAGTGAAAGTGATGCCTGCTCACAGCTGAACAGATTCAATTGTCACATTACCCTCCTCAACTTCCTTCCATATAATAACAGGGTAGAAAGAAGAAGGACATGTTTATGTTGATGGGACGGTATGATATGCAGAAAGGGAAACTGCTTCACATCTAGATTCAGCCTCTGACTTACTGAGTGGCCTGGATCCAGATGGATCAGCTACCTAGTGCCTCAGCTTCTCTTCTATAAAATGGAAAAAGCAGGATCATAGAATCATAGGATGGCTAGGGCTGGAAGGGGCCTCCAAAGCTCATCTAGTCCAGCCCCCCCTGCAGTGAGCAGGGACACCCTCAACTAGCCCAGGCTGTTCAGAGCCTTGTCCAACCTCACCTTGAATATCTCCAGTAGATTCAGACTAGATATCAGGAAGAAGTTCTTTGCCTTGAAGGTGGTAGAGAATAAATGGTGGAATAGGCTACCAAAGGAGGTGGTTGAGGCCCCATCCCTGGAGATTCTACTCTTCTCTAATTTAAATCCATTACCCCTCGTCCTTTCACTAGAGGCCTTTGAAAACAGCCCCTCTCCAGCCTTCCTGTAGGCCCCCTTCATGTACTGGAAGGTGACTTGGGCCAGCAAGGAACTATTTCTGCTGTCTATGCAAAGGGCCCCAGCCAACTGTAGTACATAGCAGAGCATGGCAGAGGGACAGTGAGGGACTGCAGGCCAGGACACTTGCTGATGAAGAGGAGGACAAGTGAGACTCTATTCAGGGAGCTCAAGCACCTGAGGTTTTCTGCTCTGCAGAATCAGGGTGACAGCCCTTCCTCATATACAGAAACCATGGTCTTCTACTGGAACATTATCATGAGTTGATCTCTCAGGATGGCAATAAGCCAGACCACTCAGCAGCCCCCTCTGCACCCGTGCTGGGTGGCAGAAACACAGCACCTCAAGCATCCCTGCAGCAACCAGACTGTTGTATCTTTACCTCAAAGACCACAAGTTTTATCTTGAGGCATGAGAGCAGTCTAAGAGAAGCTAGATAAAGAAAACATGTAATTAATGAAGATAATTAATTGGAGCACTAAGACTATTTGCTAACTTGCTATGATCACAAGAATGAGACTTACCGAAAAAGAACCAGGAGGATAACAGAATATCCTTTCATGGATGAATCCTTCCAATTTTTGCATGTGTAGAAGTTGCAAATAGCTTGGACTGTTCATTTGAGTTTCTCAGCAAGTTGAAAACCTTCTAGAAACGATCTTCTACTTCCTGTTTTGGCCAAGACAGAAATATATTTATCTATTTCTGCATGCAACAACTTTATTTTCAAAACAGGTTCTGCAAGAGAGGAGCACACAGTTCTCTCAGAAAGGCCTGGGTTTAATTATAGCTTTGATGGTCATTAGAACTGTAGTTTCTTCACCTGCAGTGTATACACACATACATTCACAGTTTCTTGTTAATGCCTTTTTTTGAAACTTCTAACTGGGTTTTTTGAAAGAAGGAGTTTTGAGCCCAAAAGCTGTTAACAGTTTAGTCACTGACTGCCATCACTTTCAGGAGACTCTGCAAAAATCTTTCACTATGAGCTTTATCCTGTATGAGCATGTGGCCAGCAGAGAAATCTCAGGCATGTTAAAAGTGTTTATTTCCCAGAAGTCACAGACATTTGGGCAAAATGTAACTGTACCAGTCACCCTTAAAAGCTAGGTGAGAACATAGCTATATACCTTGCTTAAAAGCTAGGTGAGAACATAGCTATATACCGTAAATGTCATTCACCCACAAGCTTGCTGTCAATTATGTCTCTCATCAAAGATCATATCCTGCAGGTGCAAACCACAAGCAGTAAACTGACCTTTGTGGTATCTCAGAAAGTTTGTCTTAGAGTTGTAAGGCAATGTGTGTAGAGAAAGAACACTGAAAAACAAAGCTCTCTTTCTATGCAGAATAATAAATTCCACCTTCTGAGGGTGAAATGATTGCTCCCATTGCTAAGGCATTACTTGTAGACGTAGCTCCAGAGTAAGATCTTACAACTTGCATGAGACAGGGCTGCATAATTTATCCCTCCATGTCTTAACAGCTTTGTGGTGCTGCACCCTAGAGCTCAGCCAGTTTCCTTGAAGAAACAAATACATAGATTTCCACTGTGTTAAGGGGAGAGGGACCAAATGTCTTAGGGTGGCATCAACTGCTGAGACAAATGAACTCAAAGGCTTTCCCCAAGAATTATGTATTACTAATTCACAGAGAGAATGAGGAAGCATCTTCCTCATGGCATCTGCAATGTTTAGATACCATTCTCATTATAACCAAAAGCACAAGAGTACAGCAGACTATTTGTAATACCTCAGGTGCTTACCTTCTCTGGGGACATGGACCTGTTCCCTGGCAAGAGTTCCAAAACCATGTCAACCAGTTGTTGTAGTCAAACACCACCCAAAAGCAAAGCAACTGTTGCACAGGAAGGAAGTAGCACCATCTGGAGCATTCATTCAGCCCTACTAGCAGATTATACGTAGTGGAATTCCCTTCCATCCTCAAGCTGGACAGATAATCTATTTATACAAGATAGATGATAACCACACTGTAAAATATTCATGTTAGGAAGAAGTGGTTTATTCACTCTGATCACTACTTAGGCTAGTTGCTTTATTTTACTTTCCTGAATGAAAGAACCGTGATCTCTTAATATTAGGTCCCTCCTCTGCATGCAATGATATTGTACACAGGGTAAGATGCTGTGAGTATATGAGACAGTTAAGATCAGTAATGTACTATCAGTGATTTACCAACAAGTAAGTTAAAACCTGTTGAGATTTCAAGAGGAACTTGGAAGATTTCTTGTATGCTGCACATAGCCAGTATCCAGTCATTAGTGAAGCATTCAAAATACTGTTAAAAATCATGCTTGACAACACAGATAGTCTTAAAAATAGATGTTGGGCTGTAGAATAATTTATTAACCAAAGACATCAGATTGAAACAAATAGAATCAAGAAGGCATGTTTAGCATTTCAGAGCTCTAAGCTGTATGAAAACCAAATCTGTGAACTAACAGAAAAAAAAAAAAACTTGTGTATTTTTAATTTGACTGTAAACCAGTTGCTAATACATGATTGCGAGTTGAGTGTTACAAAACATTAAAAAAGAAACAAAATGCCTTGAAAAAACAAATGCTTACAAGATTGCATGCTGTGAATGGAAATATTTTTTTTCACTAACACAGCAAACTTGAGAAATTACCAGTCAGTAGTTTGTCTTCACCAGAACTGGCAGTGCTGGACATACTTTGATCCCATCCTCCAAGTAGTAACAGAATGTCTCCTACACGAATTATTGGATGGAAGAATGATCACAAGCAGCAACCAGTGACAGATGGGTGGAAGAAACTAACCCCAGGCAACTCTATCAGTGTAGGGTTTAGAAATATGTCATGGAGTGTTTAAAACTGCTGGCAGTATATAAACGTTGGTTTGTGGGATAGTCACTGGAAATAATCCAGTGTCCTACAATATATACAATAACAGGACAACCTACTTCTACCTCATATACAGTCTTCCTGGAAAACATTTTGTGGCTCAGCTGAGCTTATCAATGTCCTTCTCATTTGAGTTCAAGCATGCAGTTGTCAGACACATCTTAGTCAAAGGACTGAAATACTTTCCTTGGTTACATTTTACTGAGTCTATGGAGTCCATCAGCAATATTCTACATGTGTTGGTCGGTCTCTCCAGTTTTGCAAATAACCAAAATTTTTTTTCTGGTGAGCCCTCCACTTCCCAAGAGCTCAGGTCAGGTCCCTACATATAGACCTGGACCCCTGAGTTCCTTCTGATATAGCTTGTACCTTGCTGTTACATTTTCTCCGCTTCTAACATACTGTCCTTGCTTATCTGCCTCTGCTTTTTCCATCCCCTTGTGGTAAACTTTGATACTAGAGCTGCAGTTCTGCTCCCTGACCTGAGGTTGCTTTGCTCTCAGCTCTAGTTGCTGTTTATCCCACAAAGTGGAGCTGGAGACCTCGCTTGTACCCTGATACCATTCTCACTGCTGTGCATCCTGGCCTAGTATCAGAGCCTTGTATTTCACTTCCCACCTCTCCTTGAATAATATTTCCCTCCCCAGTGCAGGGACGTGAGACAGAAAAACAGCAAAGGCAACAGAGAAATTCTATCTTCAATTCTGGAAATGAAAACTTCCATTTGCCTGCCTTCCTGTGAAGCTCTGAGACCACATTGCATCTTAGGACCTCTCTGGTCGTCTTGAACAGCCAAATCCCAGATCCCTACCCTGACAATCTTGAGCTAATTTTTGAGCAGTGGGGAACTGCTGGGATTAATTGTGGGGTTGATTTTCTACCTGTCTTCACAGGTATAACTAATGAAATGTCTCACTTTGTATCATTTTCCTCACCTAAGCTTTACTCATTTATTGATGCTAAGCTGAAGAAACTGCCTACACTGCTGTTTCCTTTCACAGATTATTGTTCGTTGGTTTGTTTGGGTTTTTTTGGTTTGTTTTTTTTGCAGTCGTGGTCATGTTTGCACTGTAGTACTGCTACAGAAAGCTGAGCTCAGATGCCAGTTTACTCATCTCAAGCTTCCGTGCATTGTCTCTCTGGGGGTATCCTTTTTCTACTAAATCTGCACCTTTGTTCAGGAATGTAAATGTGGTGAGAAGTAATTGCCTGGGCAGCCTGTTCTGACGCTTAACTACTCTTTCAGTACTATCTTTCCTACTCTCTGATCTGAACTTCCCCTGGCTTATCCAGGAAAAGACAGAAATGGCCTAGCATGCTGCAGGGGACACTCAGACTTGGTCTGCCTGGCCATGCTGCTGTCCCTGGAGTCATTGAAGTGGCAGTGCTGCCTTGACCAGGCAGGGCTGTGCATGGCTGTGGTTTCATGCTGGGGCCTGCCCCAGCAGGAGGGGATGGTGTGGTGACAATATGGCAGTGGGCTGCCTCTTCTGTCCCTCCTGCATTGGGTCAGCATAGCCCCAGACCTCCAGGCACCATGCAGGCTCTGGTGAGAGAGCGTCCCTGTTCCATCCTGCGAGGAAAGCTCTTCCTCATCAGTGGCTCTGGGAGGACCCTGACCCATGCAAGAGAGGGTGCTGGGGTGCACCTCTGAACAAGGGTCTGCAAAGCCTTCTTTGTCCCTTAGGATCTGCTCTGGCCCAGTCACCTCTGAGTCAGGGCCTTCCACCTGACCCCAGTGAGTACAGCATTGTCCTGTCTCCCCGAAAGAACTCATGGGGAAAGTCCTGAACTGGGCTAGATAGGGGGACTGGCAGTGCTCCCAGGGCACCCTGCCCATGCCGTGGGCACCACTGGGCCTCCCCTTATCGTGGCAATGGGGCCCACTGCAAACAGTGAGGGGATGTGGGCATAGGGACTGCAGATGTGAGACCTGGTAAGACCAAGTGGGACCTCCAAGTGGGGGCATTGCACCCTACTGGGGCTGTGCTTGGGGGGACATTATATACACTGAACTGTTCTTTGGTATTTTCTTCAGTGATTACAGACAAAAAAAAAAGTGCCCACACATGTAAATGAAGTGGAAAACAGTTATCTTGTCTGTTGAGGAGCTCGTAGGAGTGAGTTATACTGCATTTTGCAAGAAAATTTTGAATTACTTTATTTAAAAAACAAACAAACAAAACACTAAAAGAAACATCCCATTAATAACTGACATTCATTTACAAGATATATGAAGTCGTTAACATATGTATAAAAATAAGTAGTAATGGTATAAAGAAATTCAGAAACATGATTTTATTCAGGTACAGCTGTGTGGAGATGGCAGGGTTAGCAATCAACACAACACCTCTTTGCTTACAGAGTAAACCCAGCCCTCCCTCAGCCATTCAAGTGAGCAGATTTCTCCCTCGGGTCTGGCACACAGCACTTGCCAAGTGGCATTTGGATGGAATTTGCTCTCTTGAGCAACAGGCTCAGCTCAGCAAGCTGAGCTCTCAGCAGAGCTTACCTCCAGAGATAGAGGATCCCCTGTGCCTGTCTCCACTCCAGCTACACACTCACACCAACAGCAAGCCCTTCCTAATCCTTCAAATAACTAAACAAATACATCAGTAAAGAAAAATTCTAGTCTCAGCCTGTTCCCAGAAACCACAACCTAACCCAGCCATTACTAAAGCAAATGTAGTTTCTACATGACTGATGTGAGGTTTTGATAGATTCCTTTGTTAAGAGTAATTTTGGATCACCGTGTCCAGACTGGAGTGCAGGCATTGTCTTATCCCAGGTTAGTTCACCCTGTGCTGTACAGTGCAGAGCCATGGACCTGGATAAATGTATTCTGTTGTGGACTCCTAAGATGTCTGGAGTTTGAGACAATGCCAGCACCTCACAAGCATTTCTGCTGTCCCAAAAAGCCATCATGCTCCAAGTCATTGCATGTCAATCATGTCAAGACCAATCATGCTGCTATCTCTGACAAAGCCAGTAATTGAAAATCTTTTCTGTTTTTGTGGGACTGGTCTGATTTTTGACTAATAAAGCCCCACATGTCCACCACTTTACTTGCAATGTGCTCTGGGCACTTCTGAGGTCTCTTCAGAGCACATTTCTTTGCTGTAGCTCTTGAGTAGTTTTAGCTACCTGAGCTCTTGGGGAGACCCATGAGGATTCATAAGAGAACTGTAATCCATGCACATGTGGATGTATTGCATATTATTAAACAGGCCTGTTATGGTTTGCCTCAGCATTTACCAGAGTTCAGAATCAAACCCCTCCATTTAGCCCACCTTTTTTTTGTTGTTGTTTTGTCAGAGAAAATATTTATCAGAGAAATAAGTCCATATATTACATCTAGGCAAATATATAGTCCAAAAATACTGCTTTACACATTAAACTGCAAACACATGTGCAGGATACCTGCATTTCTCTACATTTTCTTTACATTAAAAAAAAAAAAGAATTAAATATTTTACAAGTGATTAAAAAAAATAAAATAGCAGAAACAGCTTTGGAAACAAGACAGGATTTTCTTTCCACTGAAGATGGTAGGTGATGATGTTTTCAGTTCAGCTATCACATCAGTTTGCTAAGGCAGCTCCCAGAGAGACATGTAAAGGAATGGTCAATCCATGCACAGTCCCAGCAGGCAGGAATTTAATTGCTGGTGGAGTAAGTGTTAGTTCTGACCAAGGTACTACGTCTAGAACTGAAAGACATATCTTCATATATTGTATTTGGTTTTCTTTTCCGGAAATATTTCTTCATCTACAAAAGAAAGCAAAAAGACATTCAGAAGAGAGCTTGAAAAGACCCCAACCAAGGAGTCAATTTCCATCTTAGGAGTCCCTCTGTTTGAAGTGCTTTTAAAATTCCTCTCATAACCCAGTGAGGTCATAGAGGATTAGGTGAAAATTGCCAAATTAATTATTTAACTATCTATTGCCAGTCTGGTAATTTCATAAGTTCCTTCAAGAGTTAAATGTAATTGTGGCTATAGCATGTGTCTTATCCTTAGTTTGTTAATGATAATAGATCAGTTCCCACAGGGTTTTGCCAGAATGATGTTACACTACTGGTTTTTAGCAGTACTGAAGCCACATGTTGGGGGACAAGACAAGAGGTTGGCCTGTGAATCACATTTGTTAATCAGAGACAATTTCTGGGCACTTTCTGCAGAATATGAATGGAAATAATCCCAGTAAAGGAAAAATTTCTTGATCACCTTTTTTTCTAGGACCGGGCAGAATTTTTCTCCTACAGCTGCTTTCAGACATTAGGCTATTTTATGATTTTTTGTTGTCCTTCTGTCTCCCGCTAAACATTCTCTTACATCTATTACAAGATTGGTCTGTACAGCTCCATTCCCCATTGACAAGAAGAGAAGAAAAAAAAAAGGAAGCTCCTTTAAGGGAAATCCATACAACACAACACATGGCTGTGGTGTTGACTGCAAGGCTTGCCTGAGGTTTGTTAGCAAAGGCAAACAATATGGCATTTACTAAAAGTTACACAAACACAAGACAACAACAGTCTTTGCTGCCAAAAGTTTGCATCTGAGAGATATTAAACAAGGGCCCAGAGGAGACAACAGAAAGCCATGATTCCTTAGGTTTATCAAATATTTACATCACCATGTCACTATTTACAAACAACATCAAAGGTACCTATTCACTCAAACCAGAGTCAGTTTGTCTTTGGCACTGTTATATGTTACTTACATCGATGCAGTACAAGGTGCAGTATATCAGTGCAGAAAACAGTAGCACTACCATGATGATAAGACCATAGATGACCCAGGAACTACTACTGCAGTCTGTCTGCTCCATTTCTGCATCAAAAATTATATTATTATTATTATTATAAATATGAAGAGGTAGAATTCCCTTTTTATTATGAAGTATTTTTTCTTCTAGAGGCTGGCGATCACTGCAGGTGGCATGTGAAGGGGCAGTGAAGAGCACTCTACAGGGGTGATAGTTTCCATGCCACTGCTCAGAAGCAGGACCACACACTAATAATGGAAACAGAAAGCGTGTTACTCAGTATTACAGAAACACTGAGGGCTGAGCCCAGAGTATATAGGAACTAGGTACTGGCTTGGTTCATGAGCAGTACAGACAGAAGCAGGAGGCTGTTGTGAACTGAAGTGCAAATACTGAGCAGAATAGTGCTGGTGGAAAGGTTTGCAGCTCTCCAAAACCTCTATTAATCTGAATACCATAATATCTGGTAATTACCAGATGAACATATTAATCACCAGATTACCAGATTCTTTGATGTGCAACTGTCATTTCCCCAACTCATGTTACTGAGCTGTCACACCAGTTATGGCTAGCAGCACAGAACAAGATTACAGCCATTTTGAAGACTGCAGCTAGAACCTTTACAACTCAGAGCCTACATAAACCTTGCTTTAATTATCCAAAGATCTCATCGAAGCCCAATGGACAGGGTTAAATTGCACCCGTAATATCAAAATCAGGCACTATATTGCTGGTTTTGTTTTCATCTTAGCAGAAGGTTACAACACCCTACTTCAGAAAAAGAAAAAACTGTCTTTGGAACATAATGTTCAGGGTCCAATACAGGTGTGTGAGATCATCTCTGCTATTACCTATGGTATTTCAAGTAAATGCCTGAGTATTTATTTGTTCTGTACTCCCTCGTGTGACCTATTTTTAAACATAAAGACTTGCTACAGGGAATGTTTCTAAAAGATATTGATGTCTCATTAAGGTCAAAGAACTGATGCTAAAAATACTGATTCATCTTCTAAAATGGATAGATTATTCACAGACACACTGATTATGTGATTTTGATCTTTGGTTTTGTTTTTTTAAAATGCATTATTATAACAAGTTTTCACTTTTATAACTCCCCTCTGATTGGACGAGGCAGGTAAAAACATAAAGCCTGTTTCTATGTCCTAGTAGAAAAGGGTGCAGAGGAGTCTGAACATACTCTCCAAGCTTTCCCAGGTAGTGGAGGAAGCTTAACTATGGATTGGTGCCTCACCTGTTCTGACTAAAGTTCTGCAAGCTTTTAGCCCACCTTTTGTATATGCCTATAGCTACTGATGATTAAACAAGCAAAAGGATAGTACCTTTAATCAGCATCATGGTGCCATTTCCATTCGCCAAGAGGAAAGGGAATTTTTTCACCATCCCAGCACATACATATATGTCACTGTCGTGCTTCTGTAGCTTGTGAAGAGTTATCACTATTTTTTTAATGTCCTTTGCATACTCCAAGCGATGAGCAAAAGCAGAATGAATTGAAGCATTCTGACTTGAAACATCAAAATCGAACACTATCTCACGTTGGGCGAGAGTCTTGAGCAAGTAGATCCTTTCAGCTTCATGTGAGCTTTTCCATTCACAGGTAATGCTGATAGACTGGCCTTGCTGAGGATTAACATAGAGTGGGTCCTGTTCAACATTTTCACTGGTTTTAACTAAAAACAAGATAAATTAATGGCTACCACATACTTAACACATTTAACTTCATTAAGTAGCTTTAAGTACATACGTGCATTTTAACTAGGGATAAATACAGAGGTCAAAGACAGCAAGAACAGACAACAGAAATTTAGATAGATTTTTTTTTTTAAAGGCTACATTTACATGTGCCTTGAAAAGAAAGATGTATTTCTTGCCCCAGGACCTGAAAGTAGGATGGACCAAACAGGTTTACCTGGTTGCATAAAATCTTCACCTCCCTAAAAATATATATACTGACCTCTTCTAAGGGAATACAGCTATACATCTTGGCCTTGAGACATGGATCATCTCCTGCTTTCTCAAGTGAGATTAAGCCACAGAAAAATCTGGGGACTCTGAAAATCACACAATGGGGGTGTCGTTAACGTGGAAATTGTCATCCAAATTGTGATTATTAGTGGCTTGCTGCTCAGCTAGGGAGACATTTTCACTGAGTTCCTCTGGGGACATGCCCCGTTCCTTTTGACATTATCATTAACATGGATGATGGAATAAAAACATAATTTATCACAGTTGTACGAAAGATAGCTCTGGAAAGATTATAGGTGCTTTAGAGAAGATCAGAATTAAAAACAGATACAAGGAATTGTAATAAAATAATTTGGATAAACAATATGCAATCATGATGGCATTAATTTGAGAAAAAAATAGTCAAGAAGCTTGAAAAGAGAAGAATATGTTAAGTCTTTACAGATATAAATGACTATCACTGAGGCAATAATCATTTGGGTTTTGTATGCCTTGGGGACAGTGCAGGAAGAAAGCTCATTTTTGGTAAAGATGTTTCAGGTTAGATGGTCTCATCAGACAGGCAGACACAGAGGGATAAGCTACCAAAGAATATTGCAGACTCAACTCTTAATAACAACAACAGCCACAAAGAACAAATCATAAGAGTTCTTCACCTAACCAGAAATTACTTCCAAAAGGAGAACTTATTAACATACAGTTGATGAATGGGCACAAGTGAAAAAAACCTTCATCCCTTTATCTACTGATACTCAACTTGCAAACCCTGCCTAGCACCAGCTTCCTGATTACTATCAGTTTGTTATTTACGATGAAAGAGTAAAACCAAGAGAGTTGCAAAAACCTCTACTGAAGAAAAGGCTCATTACTTTGATAGTTCTTCATAAAGATTTGACTGATTGCTTTGGAAAGAGCTTTGGCTCCTCACAACAAACTACTGCAGCAACCTATGACTCAAGCAAGAACCTGGAGTTAGGCTTAAATTAGTCATGAACTGATGCTCTAAGGACTTTCTTGCTACTCTTCTGTCTAATGTATTATGTTTATTTTTTCACTGAATAGCCTCACACTTTCCTTCAAGTCATTACATAACCTGAGAAGACACGGTTAAAGTTCTGTTGGAATCTCCGTAACATTATGGTTTATTCTTTGATTTAAAATACATAACTGTATTTATTAATAGTCTGAAAGGTGGAATTGCAATACCTTTCACCAGTACTATGGTTGTCTTCCCCATCAGCATTTTGTGACATTCTTTGCACGCAATATACTTTGTGCATATGTAGATATTGGAATCAGATTGCTGTACGTTGTGCAAAGTTACCCTGAGATTCCTTCCATCTTTTGAATACTCAGTGCGATTAGCCAAAGAAGGATAGATACGTGATTTATTCTGCTTGGAAACATATATCACATGAAAATTCCGTATGATAGCTGACAAGTACATTCCCACTTCATTTTCTGACTGATTGACGATCAGTGATTCTTGCATTGAGCAAGTTATGCTGACGGAATCTCCTTCCCAAACACTGATAATGTCTGTTGACTGTTCATTTTGTCCACCTAAAAATAAGAAATGCAATTGAATTTATATCATTAGAGTTCTTCTTCTATTAATATTGAAGTAGTTTTCAAAACCAACTACTCCATCAACAGAACTGCTTTGTAAGACTGGACCTTAGTTTTCCTATCCTGTATATATCATGTCTTGTCTGTCCTGAAACCTACAGTGACTTTCATGCCCATTGATCTGTGCAACTCCAACTCTCCCCAAAACTTAAAAGGCCTTGGTAAAAACTGTTTTCTGTTAACTCATGCAAAAAATTTAGTCTGCTCTGTAGATTCCCATTATGATCCTATTGCCAAAACACAAACTTAATTGAAGCCAGCCCAAATTGGAGCTTGCTGAGAATCTAAATCTGGAATTGAAAAGGTATCAAACAGTGGCAGAGAATGGAAGAAAAAAATATATTTTTTGGAGCCTTTAGCATAGTATATAATGATGTCCCCTTTACAAAGACAACTGCATAAGAATAGCCTATACTAAGAAACAAATGTATAAAAATATACAATGGCACACTTTGAATTCTCTAATGACCTCAGTATCCAAAGAAACAGAACAGTTAAGTACTTATGCAATGAACAGTGAGAAACAGAGGGATCAAATGGGAAACACTTAAACAAAATTACTTTAAAAGCAAGAGAAGAAAGATGCTGGCAGTCAATTTAACCTGATCAAACATGAGGACATTCCTCTTACAATAATTAGAAACCAACTGGTTTTGCTAACAGAGAATTTGCCAGGAGACAATAGACTAAGGTGAAAGGGGGAGAAATAAATAAAATATTGAAACTTTTTTAAAAAAAAGCATCTTTGTTGTACGTACCCTTCTGGCCAGAGGAACATGGGAGAAGCAGAAGAAAGAAAGACGCAGTCAAGAGACACGATATCCACATTTTCAAAGGTCTTTTAGTTGTTCTCTTGTTATCTGACCGAGTTAAAGAGCTGAAGAAAGGGCTGAATGCCACAACTTGGCCTGTTTTCTCCCAGCTACATCAGCTGTCTACCAAAAGATCTTAGCAACGCACTTCTCTTGCCTTAGTATCACAGATAGAGAATGGAAGAGAGAATTCTCGAGAGGCGCTTCTTGGTTTCGACTTCACACTTAAAACGCCCACAGTTTCCTACAACCCTCAGACTAGAATTAGAATCTTCATGGTGAGCACCTGCCTTCTCTTTACAGTCGAGAAAAGGTAGGTTAAAAGTTGCCTTTCACATTGCCAAAGACAGGCAATCTCCCTCTTGTGGCCTTACTGAAAATGTGCTTGGTGCTCCCACAGGCTTAGCCGGCTGCCTGGTTAATGGCTACCATTTTATCAGTTATTGTAATCAGTTATCAGTTCAGGCAGGTTGTGAAATGAGCTCTCAACCCTACAAAGGCTCACTAGTGGATAGAAAACCAGATGCCAGGAGAGATCTTTTACTTCCCATTTTTGCTTTGCAATATTTAAGTGAATTAGGACAGTAATACTGGATTACAACTCTTGGAATCATGGGATGGTGATGCTTTGTAAAGAAGATTAACATACCAAATAATAACACAATCAACACAGGGATGTTAAGATGACCTTTTATTGTATGAGTAGAGTAGTAAAAAAAAAATTTAAAAGTCATTACAATGAAATTACAATGATCAAATGGCATTTGGTCAGTCAGTACTGACTAGTACTAGTTTATTTCACAAACATTTGCCAGCATTTGTATATTGAAAACCAACACAAAGAGTGTAGATCTTTATAACTATTTATAGCAGTTTTTCCCAAGATGTGGTATGATTGGTGTCTATCAGCGCAACGCAAGTCAAGAGGAGCAAAGTGAAACAGTTGGCAGCAATGCCTCTGAATACCACAACCTCCAAAATCATCAGTAGAGAGATGTAAAGGAAAGTGTGAGTGAGTGAGCCATAAGGATAGGTCTGGGATTTGTGACTAATTTAGCTAAGCCACCATCACTGGGCAGAGGTGTCCATATAACCTTTCTATTCAAAAGTGTAAATGCTCAACACAGAGTACTGGAATCAATACAGTCACATAGGAGCTAATATTTATTGACACAGACTTATGTAGGGAAGAAATGGGCACTGACTGACAATGGTCTGAGTAAACATGTATAGTTCTTCAGTGAACATCCTTCTGCAATCGTCGTAACATTTCATTGTTGCTGATAATTAAACTTCAGAAAATCAAATTCACTCAATGAAAATAAAAGTGATGGACACGTCCTAGGGGAAAAAAAAGTACCAGCATTAGTGAGGAATGAATTAGAAGAATTATAACCAACAGGCTTGCCTCATATACAATGTCATGGAAAAGCCCTCCATGTTTTTCCCACTACCAGTGCAGCCTGTAAAGTGTGTTACCCATAAGAAACATCCTGTTCTGTCAGATTGTACCTGGATAGTTTCGGTTCCGTCGAGAACAACACACTGCCACTACTGCTCCACAAAACACCAAGAGGATGATGAGCACTGTGATGATGATAATTCTGCTTCTCTTTTCACTGACTGAAAATAGAGAATTATCTGCAGAGGGGAAAAAAAATAAATAGTCCAAGTGAATCAAACAAGTGTGCCAAGAAATGAGCCTCCCTCATAAGCACCAGTTAGGAGGAACTGGGCCTGGTGCTTCTGCCATGTACCCCAAACAAGCTGATAATGACAGAAAATGATGAATGAGAAAAAATTAACTTTAAGATATGTTATGAAGATAAAATTGTAACCAAAACCTAACTCTATCAACAGTTGAGGCTAATCTTTGATTCCCAGCTACAACAGATACCTATGAATACCTATCTCATCTAAAATAACCAAAATCAAGAGGTGTGAGATATTGTATCCTGAAATGGAAGGAGGCCAATAGTTCTGTCAAGTCTTTTTAATGATCTGACTATTTATAGTCAGTTCTGCTAAAACAAGACATGCCATAAATAGAAAATAGAAGCTGGGAGAATGTTTTTCTGGGCAGCATAATTGCGGATGGTGTCTGAATAGAAACGAGGATGCAGTACGTGCAAGACATTCAGATCTGTAATACATCCTTAATGATTATTTCAAAGGACACTAGGAAAATCCATTTTGACCATTTTTAAAGATGTAAATGCACATTCATTTAAACATATAATTATCTAGAAAGATTATTTAAATACTTGTCTAGTTTGGAAGAGAAACAATAGAATCATCCAGCACACATTCAAGAATGCCGAAGACAAATCCCCAAGCTACAACAACAAAACCTTAAACACCACAGCAAAAAGTGACCAAGGGCTCTTTCCAGAAAAGGGTAAATACTGTTTACTTGTCTCAAGCAAAGACACTCTGTCCATAACCTAAAGGAAGACTGCAGGGATTTCTACAGTGAAAGAAATTTAGGTGCAAAAATAACAAGACAAACGTCCTTTTAATCTGAAGGTAATGTCTCATTTACCATTTACTGGCAAGTGGAGCTCTTGGAAATATGTTGCATGCACATCACATACCACCTTCCCTCAGCACCCCTACATCTATAACTATATATCTACAGTTACAGAAACCTATACCTATGGATGCATATTACCAGGACTGGGCACCTAGATGGGTTAGGGGAAGGTCTCCGAGTGGCTACAGCATATGCAGGTCCAAGGTATGAATGTACAACACATCCACCCCCCCTCCATGTAAAGCTCTGCTCACAAACTGCCTGGGCAAAACTCTCAAAGCCAAGGGCAAGACAAACACATGAAGAGATTTATACCTGGAGGTTCCCCACTGGCGAGGTTGGCTATTGATTTACTCTCTTTCCAACCTGACATCTTCCAGGAGCAATTCAGGGAACGGTTGGGCACCGAGAGGTTTATTTCTGCTTCACAACAAAATTTAATGATTCTATCAGTCACATTTTGTAAGGAATCTGAAAGGTAAAAGAGGTTTTCATTATAAATATGGACTGTTCATAAGATTTTCAATCAAGGGTTAAAAAGGTTAGAGGTTAATAGGTTAAAAAAGCCGATCCTTCGTGTACCACAAAAAATTGCAGGTTACTGCAATCATACTTCATAAACCAGCAGTTCAAAACAACCAATCATCATTTAGATTTTCTTCTGACTAACGCTGATGAACCATTCAATGAAACAATAGTGGAAATCTACAAATTTAAGAAAGGTAAAAATGTTTTCACATGCAATTGAGAACACCAAAACATCTGTAAAAAGCTTATAATTAAGCTTATCACTACCTTTTAAACTTTTAATTTTATTCAAATAATAATTTCCAGTTTTCACTGTGGATGTTTAGTGTCATCCCAGCTTTGCACACAGGTAACAGCACATAGCCATTTTGCAGTGGCAAGCACAAATACAAGTTTACAGTAATCAGAAATGAAATACACAAGGAATGTTCTGGCTGAACAAAAGCATATGCATATTTAGACATTTTTCTTGTTTCCTTCTATCATCAGTAAGATTAGAAAGGATGCTCTAAGTCTAATAAGAAGTGATGAGGGCAGAGAAATTCAATCAGATGTTAACTGGTAGAAAGTCATTGACTTGAATGGAATTCACCCAAATTGCAACCTGATCCACCATGAAGTTTTGCCCTCTTGGAACCACTTGGTACATGTACTGACAGCTGTTTTTAGTTCTAAATTCAGCAATTTTATGAGGAAACTGGGAGGATACCTCCTGGTTATTTACTGAATCATATAGAAAAGCAACACAGAAGGGTTCTTTAGGTTAGTCCTGGATCTCAGTGTGTACTGACTGGAACAGATGAGACTCAAACAGTAAACTAGCACAGATTTTAGCCATGAGAAACTCTATTGCCAAAAAAAAAAAAAAAAAAAGAAAAAAAAAAAAGTCTTTATATATCAGGGCAATCTGAATTTATTTAAATCTCTACTATAGTAGTTTTAAGCATCGTTTGATATGAGAAATTACTTTATTTTTCTAAATAACTTAGTGACTTATTCACAAAAGAAACTAGTTTTGACAAGTTACTGTACTCATTAAACTCACTGTCTGCTCAAATATGTACCAGTTCAGTTTCATTACCAGCAATTCATTTTCCATATGTTGATAGCCAGGCTCCCAGTCAAGCGTACCTACTGTGGGATGTGGGGTGCCACATGAGTCTCCTACTCCAAAATCCTTCACCCAGAAGATGCCATAAACTCCTTCAGGCAAAGTATTTTCTTTCTGAAAGCACATAGTGATGTGTGTTTCACTGGTCACCAAGTGAATTATTTCATTTGAAAATATCTTATTTTGTGTTTCACCAATTTTTTCACAGCCTTCATAATTGTATAAGTCGCATATGTTCTCTTTACACTGGTAGACTGTCACAACTGTCTCTTCAGCTGGGTTGGCACTGGGCATTGCAATATCTAAATGAGAAAACAAAGAAAAATTATTTTCTACCAGTTTTCTCCCCCGACTTTCAGTGTTAGAGAATGGGATGAATTTTGGTGGACAAACTCAGTCAAAGCTTAGGAGATGTCTGCCAATGGGTAATTTTTATATGGTACTGGGCCCAGGCCCAAAAACAATTTTTGGTGTAAAACTACGACACAATTCTCCCACTGCTGCCACTGGGGTTTTCACTGGGAAGCTGGCAGTTTGGCAAGAGACTTGAAAGACACTTCTCTAGCTAAGCCAAGAGGTCCTCTGATCAGACAGGCTCATTTGACTCATCCATTCTTATTTCCTTTCCTTCCAAAACCCCTTAGCACAATCCTATCGGGTGTATCTCCAGCAGACCTCCAGATCCCAGGACATCCAAAGTCCACAGCTGAGCTGCCAGACTATGTAGAGCTAGACACTGTGTCTCAGGTCACTGCCCCTGACCCAGTTCAATGTGCCTGCAGGCAACAGTTTCACAGTAAGCCCAGTTCAAGGGAGACAGGGATGTACTGGAAAACGTCCAATGCAGGCTACGAGGAGGACAAGGGGGCTGGAACACAGTCCTTATAAGGAAAGGCTGTGGGACCTGGAGCTTTTTAGTTTGGAGAGGAGAAGACTGAAAGAGGATCTAATGAATGTCTATAAATAGATGAGGGCTGAGCATCAAGAAGGCAGGGACAGCCTCTTTTCATTTGTGCTTTGTGACAGGACGAGGGGCAATGGATTCAAGCTCGAGTATATAAGTTCCACCTCAACATGAGGAAGAATTTCTTTACTGTTAGAGTTGTAGAGCATTAGAATAGACTCCCCAGAGAGGCTGTGGAGTCTCATTCTCTGGAGGCTTTCCAGACCTGTCTGGATGCATTTCTGAGATCTGCTCTACTTTTGTCCTGCTTTGGCAGAGGGGGGGTGGACTCAATCTTTGGAGGTCCCTTCAAATCCCTCACATTCTGTGATAAGCCAAAACACCAGCAGCCTGGCTGAAGTGCTGGAGTGTGCTAGCACTGGGTGGTGAGAGCTGACAAAGGAGTTTTACTTGTTCAGACTGCCCTGGCAAAGAGCCAGCCCTTTGAGAGAGGACTCACCTCATCTGACTTCAGACAGATCCAGAAAGTTACCCTTCCAAAGATAGGCAATTGGAACTGGTCAAACAAATCAACCTTCACCTTCTTAATTTATTTTCTCACCTGGTTTTGTGGTCTTAGTTTTAACCAAACAAAAATGAGCTTTATCATAACAGTTCAGCTACTGACATGCAGTGAAAGACAGTGACATCCAACAGGGAGACTCACTTGGACATGGAAATGCAACAGTCAGAAGCAGGAAACAAGACTGCATGAAGTGGAGAGAGTCCATCAGGCTGCCCTGGGTGCTCAGCTCCAGCAGTGCTGGATACTCTCCTAGATCCTCCACAATCCCAGGGCAGGGTCACTCAGTCATCTCACTGTTCAGACATTAAATACACTGTTTAGAATCCATTCTCTTTCTTATTTTACTCCAGTCAAAAAGAAAACAACCTCCAGGCTAAGTGTATAAAGGTTCTTCTAGACAAGTTAGCTGAAATATAGACAAAGACAACCCTTTCCACAGTCACAACAATAGAAGACACACAGTCTTTCTGCAGGGTAAGGGAAAGCCCTCCAGAGCCTGCTGGGCAGAAGGCTCCACGTTCAGGCTGCTCAAGGAGCTCTGTGCACATCTCTCAGCAGCACATGCAACAAATGATGACTTGCTGTCACTTCCAAAACACACAAAAAGTTAGATGAGGATGTTCTGTGCTGAATGAGTGTTTTGTTTGACCCAAGACAAAAAGGCTTGTTGTCCAATTTCATTTTGTTTTTAATTGAGAAGACCTGACGGGAAATACCTGTTCAAATTAGACAAACAAAAAACTCAGTTGTCTTGGCTGGTTTGGTTTTTTTTGGCTGGTTTGGTTTTGTTCTGTTTTCAAGAAATGTCAGAAATTTGCCCTTAATCCTTTTAATATCACAAATTTGTGAAATATGTTTTAGTAAAACAAAAGTTTCACTTTTCAGGTGAGACAGGAGGAACACAGCCTGCAGAATGAGTCCTTTCCAGCTGCCAACAGGCACAAGAGGAAGTCTGAGAGTCTGTAAAATTCCTTGCAGAATAACATCTGCAGCCCCCCTGCAGTGCCCCAAACTCCCATGGCCCCATGCCCGTGAGATGCTGGTCTAAGCAGAGGTCCTGCTGCTGTTCCCCAAGCTGTGGGGCTTCCACTTCCACTTCACACCACCCAAGGGACTAATGCTTCCATTTGATGCACAGTGCTCCTTCTCACCTCTCCAACTGTGCAGTAATTTCTTCTTGCCCTGACAAATATTAACAAGGCTCAGACCCTTGAATAAGCTCAACATTTTCTCTCATCCTTTTTTCCATCTAAAATTATTTCCTATTTTTTTTTATTTGGGGTGTTCTTTATTTCCAAACCAGATCAACCAGTACCATTTCATCCATTACACACTTGCTCCTGTTCTCTGTTAAGCAGTGCCTGTCCCCCCACTGGTGAGCAGAGTGCCAAGAGACTGTCATCAACCTTAGAATAACTGATGCATAGAATCATTTCGGTTGGAAAAGACCCTTAATACTATCAAGTCCAACCATTAACCCAGCACTGCTAAGTCCAGCACTAAACTACATCCCTCAGCACCACATCTGCATGGCTTTTAAATACCTCCAAAGTATTTTTTCTCCACGTCCTCCCTGAAGCATACTCACCAGCCTGATGCAGTCAGCAAGGACCAGCTGCAGCTTATCAGGCAGAGTTGTGTGCTCAGAGATCAAGGACAGTAAGTGGATTTTTTTTTCCCCTAGCAGTTTGCAGCCTGAGGTCTGTGCCTTCTGCCCTTCTTCATCTGTCTTCTCTTCTGGGGCCATCTTGCCTCATCCTTGCCCCTCCTTTCACTCTGCTCCAAGAATGCCTCCCTTCCTCTTCTCTCTGGTGGCATTCTTTAGTACTCCCTCTCTTTTCTTCAGTTGCAAAAGCCAGAACACTGCTCACCAACTTTCTGCCCCCTCCCACTGGTCTATTTTACAATCCTCTGGTTTTGGTAGGTTTCTGAAAAATCTTCATCTCTTTTGACTACCTCCTGCCATCAGTTTTAAACTTACTTTAACAATAAAACACTCAAATCTAAAATTAAACATGCAAATATAGCAAATTTTTTTTTGCCTGCTTGCCTTTCTGTTCCAAGCAACATCAACCTTCACTTTTCAGAGCTACTGAACTTGTCTGCACAACTGCAATGAAGCAATGCCAGACCCTAAAAGTGGATGAGCTACAAGCAGTGGATGAGTAATCATGAGGATCTAGAGCTCCATCACCAAACAGCAATTATTCACACCCAGCTGATGAGCTTTTCTCCAGGTCAGACCTGACCACACGAACAGGCCAACCTGAGATGACTGGCAGGAGGAAGGGGATTTAACCCTAACACAAGATCTTTCCGTTTTGTTTTTGTAAGGATCTCTTGTGAGTAAAAATCACTACTAGAAACTCTCCTGCTTTTTCTTCTCCTTAAGTTCACAACAAACACAACACAATAAAGAACTCCATAATTAACCAAAACAGGCAAGTCAGTCAATCATTAACACAATATGAGCATTTCAACTAAAGATCTTTCCAAAGTTAAAAGCTAATGAAGCTGGAATATTCTAAAGGCTCACTGCCTTTCCAATGTCCCCCCTCAGACTTCACAACCTCAGTTGATGCTGCCCCTTATGTCACCATCCATGGTGACAAGTGCAGAGCTGGGCAGGGAGCAACCTGAAGTCCTGGCCATGGGAGATTGACAGAGCAGGGCTGCTGCCCTGGGGTTTAGATGTTCTTCTCCAGCTGGCCACAAAGTACAGTCAATGGATGCAGAAGATGTTCTCCAGCTGTAAGCACTGCATTTCCCTGCCCCTTTGCTCTCTCCCGCACACCATGGGGCTCCATAGCTTCATATATATTGCTTATATGGTATCAGGAAAAACTATCTTGATAGAACAATGCAATAATACATTTTCAGAAAAGATTTACCTGGTACTTTCAGTATCCTATGGAGAGGACCTAAATTTCAAACAGTTTGAAGAAAATATTACTACTGAAAGAAGGAAGAAACAAAATAAAAACCAGAAGAACTTCAGAAGATCCTACAGATGTTATTTTCCACTTTAAGGTCTTTCTTGGAAAATAAATTCTATGAGACAATTTTATTTTTATTACTGTGTTTCACTTTGATCTGCTGAATACTGCTCTCAACAGTTTTTGCAATAAAAAATAATTAAAAAAATAATGAGGACAGATTAAACAGCTCTGTCTAGAGTGACTCTATGAATGCAGTTTATTTTCACAGTTCCAACAAGCCCATGCAGATAGTAATCAGCAGGACACTATGCTTGAGCTGATAGTATCTGCAAAAATCCTGAGCAAAGCACACAGCTTCCTAGCAACTGATCTTAAAAACTGATCTGAAAACTTTGTTTGGTTAGGTTTTTTTTCCACCCACAGTAAGCATTAGAAAACACTAGTAAAGTTTTATTTCTGCTTGCAGCACATTAAGGTAAGTAGAATTAATTTTTTCACTGTTCTACTTTATTTTAATTTAAAACCAACATCCTTAATGACTGATGGTTTCTGGTTTTGTTGTCTGTTTTGTTTTGAATGCAGAGCTACCAGGGTCCCCACAAGTCTTTGTTGAGGGTAGAACAGTAGCCACAGGGAAAACAGTGAACAACTGGCTCCAGCTTGTATGGCAACTTCACACTGAAAAGGAGAGTTGCAAAGATTTCTCCTGCAACCCCCTCCTGGCAGATTATCCTTTATTTGTAAATGTGATGGGATGGCAATTTTAGAATAAAAAATATTAGCAAAACATGCTACAGAGTTACAAGAGAAAAAAAAAATTAGATGTAGGAAAAATTATTTTGCAACTACATGATGAAAAGACTCTACTAGATTTATTTTATTACTTCTGTGGTCACTCATACTTGTGCCCCATTTACTGAAGCCATTGGGGCTTTGCTTTAACACAAGCTGTGGGAAAGCAGTGCAGAACTGCATCAAAGTTGGCACCTGGGGTGGCAAAAAGAAGCATTACTTATTTATCAAGACCATGAAGAAATACATATTCTTGATTACATAGAAAATGTGAAATGAGGTAATCCTTTCTGCCAAAGCCTTTTTTAGTCCCTGTTTCTAAATGCTTATTTAAAGAGAGGAAACAGCAACAGATGTAAGAGACAAAAATGACAGTAAGAGAAGATCCTTTAAATATGACAACAGTCTGAGTACCTCAAAAGTTGCTTGCATCCAAGGAAGCCATCATGCCTCTTGCTTTCCCTTCTCCATGCACCTAAGCAGCCCTTCCAGCTCCTAGTTCATTCAGCTCCTCTTCCAGAGCCCTGCACGGGAGATGCAGAAGCCATGTGGATCCCTAAGAATAAGTTGCTCCACCAGATTCTCAATTCTTATAAAGCAATTGGACTTTCATTTTCACTTCTGATGGGGCACAGAGCAGCCGAGTCACAAAGCAAAGAAGGTAAATCCATGTTGTTGTTTGGGACACTGCAGCTGGAAGGCAAAATAAAATCCACACTCACCCACAAGCAGGTTTCTTGGGGATTTTCTGGGTATGTGAGCAGTAAATGGTGTCTCTATGCCTTGCAACTGTGATGCAAATGGGCTGGATTTGAGATTTGCTCCTAGGTTTATTATTCACTTGTCTCGGTGCAGAGGACTGCAGGGTTGAGCTGAGATCATTCCCTTTCAGGGATCAGTGCTGAAAGATACCCTGCCAAAAACACACATGCTTCAGCTTCAGCAGCACATCTGCTCCTTACCTGAATTTGTGCCCACTGTGTAAGCAGTCAAGACCAAATGGAAAAGTAACTCAGGTTAAATAATGTTCATTGGCCTTGGCAAAGCACTTTGAGATTAATGCTACAGGTTTTCATTTTTCAGTGGGTCACTTTTACATGTTCTTTATTAGCTCTGACCACAGAATGAAAGCTTCAAGGACCTGTTCTGCAGTATCTCTCACACACTGTGGTCTGCTGTGCTTCAGCTTTATCTCCTCTGCAGGGAGTAGCAGGGCTGCTGGGACAATTATTTAAACAGTGCCTTATTTCCTTTATCTTGTGCCCTTCAGTAGTGCCCATCATGGCCTGGAAGGATCACACCCAGCATGTATACAAGGCTTCTAGATCTCCAGAGGAGAAGGTAAATATTGACATCGAGGTTTATGCCTCAGTTTCCAAGAATGAAACACAAGGTAACATGGCCATTCTCTCAGAAGGTCCCAGGTGTACAATTTTTTTCATTACAGTCTGTCACTCTGGCTCTCAGCACGGTCTATTTAATGAGGGTTTCACTGCAAGTTTATGCTAAAAATAAACATTCCTGCCATTCACAAATAGTCCAGACTGACAAATCCACACATGGTAAAATGGAATTTAAAAAACCCCACTATCTTAAACTAGCCATATCCATTTGTTATTCCTATTTATTATTGTTTGGGGTTTTATGCAATGCTGGAAGACATCTGTATGGTCAGCAGAGAGTATCTTATTCCCAGTGAAGAGGAGGGTGAGGAGAGGGAATATTCTCTACTCCCCACACAGCTGGGAGCACATCCTCCAGTAATCAGGCTCAGATAAAAGCAAAGGAAGGTCCCAGCTGACTGGGGCTCAGCACAGATACTACACAAGAGCATCCTCAAAACAGCATCATCATAGCAGCTGCAAGATTTTCTTTCCATGGTCTCTTTCACCCACCTTCTCCCAAATTTCAGGATAAGTGCCTTGCCCAAACTTCCTCTGATTTTCAGTTTCTCTCCATCAGGGATGCATCTACCTGCAGAGTACTGAAGGGCTGTGGTGGATTGACCCTGGCTGGACACCAGGTGCTGACCAAAGCTGCTCTATCACTCCCCTCCTCAGACAGATAGATAGGGGAGAAAAAAATATGAAAGGCTCATGGGTTGAGATAAAGTCAGAGAGAGATCACTCACCAATTACCATCATGGGCAAAAAAGACTCAACTTGGGGAAAAAGCATCAATTTAATTTGTTACCAATCAAATTGGAGTAGGATAATGAGAAATAAAACTAAATCTTATAAACATCTTGTCCCCACCCCTCCCTTCTCCCTGGGCTCACCTCTGCTCCTCATTTCTCCATCTTCTCCCACACCCAGCAGTACAGTGTGATGGAGAATGGGGGTGGTGGTCAGCTTATCACACATCTCTCATGCTTGAGGCCACTTCATCTTCCTCAAAGGGAGGACTCCTCACATTCTTCCCCTGTTCCAGCACTGGGTCCCTCCCACAGGAGACAGACCTCCATAGATTTCTCCAGTATGAGCCCACCTGTTCCAGCCTGGGGTCCTCTCTCCACAGGTCCTGGTCCAGCTCAAGCTTCCCACAGGGTCAAAGGCTCCTGCCTCTGTGGGGTCCTCCACAGGCTGCAGGTGGATATCTCCTCCATGGGCTGCAGGAGGACAACCTACCTCATAGAAGCCATCCCTGTAGCCTCCCTGCTACCAAAACCTTGCCATACAAACAATATACAAGGGTAAACAGTAGATTAAAAAAAGTGGGGAGCCTTATCTCAAATCTAAGGAACAGTCAGGAGACAATCTGTAACTCACTGCTAAGAAGTAGCTGTGGGGAGAGTCATTCCTGTTTCTTTCTTCACACCAATATAAACAGACCTGGACAAAACGAGGAAGTGCTTTAATGTTTTCATAATTAACAATCAAATGAATGCTGCTTTATTCTGAAATGCAGAACAAGGCTTTCACTTCTGCACTCGCTCAGAAATGTTTCCTGTTAAAATAATTTCTGAGAAAGGAGACCTGTAGTCAGAGAGTGGCCAGAGCAAGGCTCGCTGCAAGCCAATGGCAGGGGCTACTCTGATCTCCAGGCTGGTGCTCCTAGCATGGCCAGGAGAGACAGAGCAATCCTCCCCCTTGCCCCCCCAACATGTCATAGGGCTAAGCATCTTCTCCACCCAGTCCCTCATCAGGATATGTCTATATGGGAAAGGCTCCAGAATTCACCATGGGTGGGTTTACATGTGCACATATCACAGGGTATGGTTAGAGCTCTCAAGACCCATGACTGCTGCTGGCAGGGTTGAATTGCTCAACTCACCCCAAGCTGACTCATCACATGTGTGCCTTTCCCTGCCACCTGAAACAAGCTGGAGCTCCTCTCTGAAAAAACACAGGTCTGATAGAGCAGCCTGCAAGTCAGTCAATTAATTAAGAAACTAAAAGCAGGCCCAGGCAAGAAGTTTATTCCAAGTACGTGAAACCAGGTGTACTCTGACTAATGGATAAGGAAGAAAAACTCTTGTAACACCTTCCAGACTGAAAATCTCTACCTAGGAGTGGACAGAACTGAGATAGTGACATGAGTTTGAGCTGCTGCTATTGCCACACACAGCTTCAGTCCTACATACCACAGCACACAACATCTCCAGTAGGAGATTTTGCTCCCACATTGATCTCTGGTGTATCATCTGTTGATCTTGTTTCCAGATTACAAATGGTCTCAAAGAGCAGCCAGAATAAGGGAAGGAGAAACACACTGCAGTTTCCTACTGCTGACCTGAACCTTCAGATGCTTCAAGAACAAATTTCCAGCCAAATTCATTGCACTCCACTGTCCATCTCAGATACAGCCTTAAGGAAACAGGAGGATGGTGCATGTGCCAGTGCTGGGTAGAGAGCACTTCAGAGCTTTCTCCTTTGGCTGCTCCAAATAAGAGCAGTCCCTCAGCTGTGAGGCACTCAGGACAAGCCCCTTTACTCACTAGACAAGGATCATATTTCATTGGTTTGTTTGGGGTTTGTTTGGGTTTGTTCATTTTGAGTTTTTTTAGAGGGTGGAATGGAACAACAATAATAGTTCTTTCCAAAGTCCCCATCTTTGCCAAATGGACCACTAAGAAAAACAGTTGGCCAGCACTGTCTTAATGTGTGACATAAACAGCACAAGGGAACAAGCTGTAGCCAAGGAACATAAGCAGCAAAGATGCACGCCAGGACTTTTTTGCACCTCTGGGGGATTAAAGGTTTTAAGGAGTTGCTAACAACACTAAACTTTTTCACCCAAATCCAGCCCATCTAAAGAGCAGCTGTGTTCAAGTTCAGTACAAGCCGTCAGTGCAATATTCTGAGACTCAGACTCAAAGCTTTCATTTTTCCTTTGCCCTTACTAATTTTTCACAGAAAAAGTTTCCAAGTACAAAAATATGGTAGTACCCAAGAAGTGTTTCAGATAAGCCTCTTCCTTAAGGTCACAAAATCTAGTTCCCCTGCCCCTGTTTTCATGCAGTTCTTAATTTTCAGTGTTGCCTGTGAGTGGTACCCAGATCCTGAAAGGTTTGCATTCTACAAGCATGAAATAGATGTCTGGGAAAAACAGAGACTGCCTAACCTAAAGTTTCCAGGAATAAGCAAAGAACTGCAGTATGCAAGAACTCTTTTGTTATAGTCTGGTCTACCAGAACTCTGCAAGTCCAAAGCAGCTCCTGTTTCTTTGTAGTGGGCTCAGATATACTTGCAGGTAAGACAGACAGCTTGACCATGGGCCCATCAGCCAAACACATACACATCAATGCACATTGCCCTATGGACAGAGATCACACAACCCACAGTCCAAGGTCAGAGATGGAACTGACAACTCGCCTTTCTTGTGGCCACAACATCATCTCAAACTGCTGATAACAGAGAATCACATACCACAGCAAGGCTGTGGCTGAAACCACAGCAGCTCTGGCTCATTGAGACAAGGAAGGCTTCAGAAAAAAAAGCTACTGAATTTTCTCTCCCCCTGCCCAGTTGTTTTCCTTACTGTTGCAACACAAGCACTTAGCTAATGCTCACATTTACTTTCAAGTTCACAGCTGCAGTGGAGATTTACAGGCTGGGTGTAAACTGCACCAGCCACTGTGTCTGGGTGCAGAGCAGGTGAACTCTCCCCTTCTGCTCAGGGTCACTATCAGGTATCACTGCAGAAGCTCAAAGTGCCTCAGCCATCCAGACTTAGTCACTGGAGAGCCCAGAGGCTGCACCCCTATCCACACAGTTTGAGGTCATTTCCATGACTGATCTTCCTGTGCTCAGGAGCACGACTTCACAAGGCTTCTTCACCTTCAGCTGCCAAGAGGAAAATCTAATCTCTCTGCTTTTTATTGTAGTCTATGGCAGTTTCACACTTATCTGAGCTCTTCTTGGCAAAGTCACAGCTGAAGAACGTTTGCAACCAATCCAATCTCCTACACCTGTTGTATCATGAACTGTACAGATGAGGCTTAATGAACTATATGTCCTCTTTACCACTGCCCCACAGCTGGATGTGATATGCACAGCAAAAACAAAGGTGACTCCCAGCAAACTAACAAGAGGAGGGACCTAAATATAAGCATATTGCTTTCATGATCTATACTAGCTCACAAGAAGTGCTGATGTGGTAATGGCATGCAAAAGAGCTGACATACCATTTTGCATTCTCTGGAAAAGCTGGACCACAGCTGAAAGAACTTGCAGCATGAGTCACGAGCTGTCTGTGGGAGAAAAGGACTCTCATTAAGACATAAACAAACAAATACGGTTCTCCTAAACAGATGCTTATACAGTTCAAGACAGGACAAGGAAACAGAAGGCAGGTCCTAATGACTGATCCTACAACTTCAGATTGTTTGTTTTAGACCACATTATCTGATATCTATAAGAGATCAGATGTCACCAATTGATTTACAGGTCCGAGAAAACAGTAATGCAAGCCTTTTGCTCCAGAATGAAAGGATTCATACACCTTCCACCAGCTAAAGTCACTGCTTGTCCACATACCAGCCAGCCCTGACAAAGACCAAACACAGTGCTGCCTGCAGCAGCCAGGTGGGATTCCCTCTGTGCCAGAGGAAACACTTGAGCAGAGCAAAATCAACTTTATGCTACTGTCGAAGTTTCCCCACCTGATTCCAGCAAAGAGCACTTCTGGAAGGATGAACTGCAGCTCTGCTGTACTCCAATCTTGGCAAAACCAGCCCTGACCACATGTTCAGGCTTTGTTTCCTTTGGCCAGAACAGTGGAAATAGCCAGCTATAAATTCCCATAGGAACATTTACTGGACAGTGGAGTGTTGGTGGCCTTGAAAATTTGTAGGCTCAAAATATCAATATACTTTCATAAGCAAACATCTACTATGTGACAAGCCTCAAGGCTTAAAAGCCAAGACCACCAAGAGAACATCCCAGCTCATCATTGGTTACACAACATGGTCTGGAACAACCTACCCTTCCTGTATTCCAGTTTACCCTCTGTAAAAGCACAAACACCTCTGGGCTTCAGACAGCAACCTGAGAAAGTTGCCCCAAGAGTTACCAAATGCCATGAACACTCTCCTAGGTCTGTGCACCTGATAAGTATTTCAAAACCTGCTCAGCCACCTTCTTTCTAGAAACCAAGCACATTCTTAGCATCCATGTCTTCGTCTATAGAATGCAGATTCCACAGCTTTGAATATTTCTGTCTCAAAATCAAAACGATGGAATTGCGAAACAAGTCTGCCTATGCAAGTTGTGTTATTGCTCTAAAGTGAGGAAAACAACAAAATATTTAAAAAGCAGTGACATAACTGACACAATAAATACTTGGCATCTCAGAACAGCTCATATGCCTTCTGAGGAGTTTAAATCTAGATATTGCCCAGAGAATAACACAATCCAAAAGGTGACAAACATTGCAGGCAAAACCTTTCACAGATACATCTGGTACAAACTATCCCAGAGAGCAGATTGCTTCCTAAGGGTAGGGGGCACTCCTCAAAGAGCAAAACCAGGGAAACCATTCCAAGGCCATGTACAGAGTTTTATGCCTCTTGCCCCTGAGTTTCAGTCTTAACCCCAGCAGTGGTGACCTCCCAGACTAGCTTGGGAAACAGCTCTCTCCAGAGGTCCCTGGACAGAACACCTCTTCCTCATTTACCACCAGCAGAAAGCAGCTGGGGACACGTTACATCCTCTGCAACTCTTCCTTCTATGACTCATACTTTGCATCTGGAACTACTGGTCTTAATATGCCCATTTACAAGAACAGGGTTTGTTTGTGATGTGGATTTCACTTTCAGAGGAAGTTATCTCAGCACTGGCACAAAAGACTGGGGTTTTCCAATCCTCCTTTGATGTTCAATCTCACAGGAGTCCATCGATCCAAGGAATTCTCACACTTCCTTGAGAAATCATCACTGCTTCCAGCAAGAAATGAAGAACCAATTAATGTTTCCACTTTATCTATGTTCCAGAAGATAAATATACACAAGGTTTAATAATATATTCATCTGAGCTTTTAACACTATTTGGCCAGTTTTCTGCTCCCCTACTATAGACACTGCAGTGGTATTAGAGATTTTTAACTCTTTCGCCCCCTTTTTAAAATGACGTTTAACCACAAGCCTTTGCCTTTATTATATTTACTGCACATGAAGGAGATAGAAGCTGTCAATCCCACTGCAGCCCAAGCACCCTGATGGCTGTTGCAGATGGGGAGTCAGATGGGAACACCTGTGACACTACAAGAGACTCACAGCTCTTCTCCAATACAGTTCCCCCCCAGGCACTGTCTGCAGCAAGGCTCACTGGTCCACTACTTCAGGCAAGGCAGAAAAATTAAGAATTCCCTTGGCAGCTCCTTGTTTCCCTCTGGTGTGCTTAACCCCGGGCCTCCCACCCAGACCAGGCTGGTGCTGGGGTCTCCCTTCCACCTGTGGAGCAATTTCAGCTCACAGCGCAAAAGGATCTTGCAATAACTATGTAGATGCCAACACTGGTTCTGAAGCATTGGAGGAGATCTCAGTTCCATCAGGCTGAGATGGAAATCTCAGTAAAAGATTCTCCATCTTTCAAAAGAGAGGCAGCTGTGCCACCAGAAGAACCTCTCTTACAGCTACATCCCAAGTGAACATCTGAGCTGTTTTTCAGCTTAACAACTTATCAGCCTGGTCTCATGATTTCCTCCACATCTTGTAACTCCTCAGAGAAAAATCACAATCTCCTTTTCTACCAAGGCTACACTACAAGGAAATCTTCCCATGAAGAGACACAGTGGAGAGAAGATGCCCAGCATGGTTCATTAGCCACAAATTCCCCAACAAGAATTTCTATTCCAAAGATAGCCATAATTCCAAACACAGCATCTGACCTCTGTAGACCACACCAGGAAGGCAGGGCACATGTTCTTCCGTCTTCACAAATTAAGCACAGCCTCAGATTTACTGGCTTCACAAGTTTCCTCCTTTCTTGATAACCTTCAGCCTTGGGTGCTATCACTTTTTCCCATCTATATAAAAAAAACCAAACAAACAAACAAACCATGCTAGTTAACTGATGTGGATGATAGTTCCCCAGGCAGCTGGGTGTTGAAAGATTATGTCTACAAAGTGCTCAGCCCTGCCAGCAAGCCCATGACATACTTGGATGAAGGGAAGTAAGGAGACCTTCCTCAAACACCACTTATGAAACAGGACACTGTGCTCCAGCTGAAGTCAAACTGTCTGGAGCAACCACTATTTATCTCACTCACATTCAGTTTGGGATCTCTTACAAAACCCAATTCTTGCAGAGCTGCCACCAGTGAGCCATTCCCCAAGCCAAAATAGCACAGTTGCTTATTCAAATGCTGCTGACAGACACAGGACTGTACCCACAAACACCAGGCAGACTGTGAGGTAACTACGTGGCCACCTCTACCTCTTGGATCAGATACGTACAAAGTGAGGTGAGTTCCCACCTAACACATGCTGTGGGGTCCAAACCTGTTGCCCAGACAGACCTCAGGGTGCTGCCCAAAGCTATCTTCCACCTAGAGAGTGGAATACATTGCTTATTTAATCATAAGCTTGTCGGCAAATTCATTGGAAACATCATCTAAACAGAAGTTTGTAAGATTTAAGAATTATCCTTCTGTCTTGTTTCAAGACCATGTGAAGCACTCCTCATCCCATTATCAGATTCATCAAGTGCCATTTAGTAGCATTTGTTTATGCTTGTTAGGTGGAAGATCAACCCTTACATTTGAATAACATTCTTGCAGAGTCATAATCAAAATTACTTGGTGTTATTTTTTAATTCCTAAAAAGATAAGGGAGTGTAAGTGGAGCATATTTCCTGATCAACAGCAGCTGGCTTATACCAACTGTCAAGAGAATCTCCTCTCAAAGAGGCATTAAATTTCCCTACAGAACATTTCCTTCCAGAATATGTCCTTCTGCCCCGATTAACTGTAGAGGAAGGAATCCTAAAAAAGCATTTTCAATTTCTGTTTTTAACCCAGACTCCCAAGGGCAAACACATGAACCAGTCAACACACATCTGCCACGAAGGGGAATCACCTCCAAGTCCAACTTTCCCATAGTAAAATGTAATGATTAAACACCATAAGAGTTTGCATTCAACATGGATAAATCCATCCTCTCTGCAATTAATACTGAATGTATTCAGTTCAAAGTGAGATTTCATTCCCCGTGACTTGTTGAATTGTATTTAGATTCTGTTTAACACACGACATGCAGGAGCTGATCATGAGATACAAAAAGGTTGTTCAGGTTTTCTAACCATCCAGAGAAAATAATCAAGTAAGACTTTTATTTTTATAATTATTTTTTTTTATATAATCTGTGTGAACATGAAACTTGAGAGAACAAACTACTTTGGTGAAGAGGAACACCTGCAGGAAGACACCCATTTTGCAGTAAGATGATCATTGTCCTAACCCAGAGTAAGCACCAGGTAAATCGGCCCATCCTTCATTTGCAGGCTACAGGCAAAATCTTGTAGCTAAGGGCCCCAAAGTCCCCATCCTACCATTTCCATTTTCCCAGCAAGGGACACTAAGCCATTGCTTGCTGCAGGATGTCTTTCAGCTATCCAAACAGAAGAGGAGGAGGGTACAGAATCCAGGCTGATACTGGGCAGTGGGGCTCTCCCAGAACCCCTTTGCTCTGCAGGTACCTGTTCTGCTCAGGGTGCCACCATCCAGAATCCATCAGCACAAGGATGATGGAGTAGAAGCAGGGCTGCACCCAGAGAAGCCACTGCCCGACTCTGAGGTCAAAAGTAAGAAGAGGTCTGAGCTTTAGGTACTCACAAGTCTACACCCTGGGTGGTGAGAAGCACAGTGAAAGATCCTGGCAGTTTTGGCTTATGATAGACCTATTCTGTTAAATCAACAACCATGTACGTAATGCAGTATTTCTGGATTAGTTTTGGATCAAAGGTCTCTCTCACTTGAGGACAGCTCCTCTCCTGTCCAACTGTTGCATGAAAAGGCTAAAATAATTTGGCAGAAAATAAACCCCCTTGCATTCCAGCTGGTCCTCAGATGTCAGAGGGGCTGGGGGTGGCTGGGTTTAGATTCTGAGTGATATCCAGTTTGGAGTTGGGTGCTATTAGTCTGGTCATGCCCAGTCTGGCTGAGCTCACACAGATCCAGATTCACTAATAACCCCCCTGCCCCCCCCAGCCTGGTCACACTCCACGGTACCAGCAGCTGATGAGAGAACTCCGGTGACTGGCAGCATGAACAGTGCAGCTTATGGAGTGACAGGAACACAAGTTCTTATGATTTGCTGCTGCTAAAAACACTGTCTGCAACATGTGGATAGATACATGGATAGTATAAACGAGCAGCTCAAAGAAAAGTTTCTAAGTATAAAGTTTGGATCTTACCCAAAGGTGTCCCTAAGGTGGGGAAGCAAAGTTCAGCCCGTCGACTGATCCCAGGGGTCAGGGATGACGTCTGCTCTGACTCATCCATGATGATGCCTTCCCTGAACCATTTTGATAACAATTTTCACCTTCAAGGTGGAGCTTGATGTTAGGGGGATGTTAGGGAAGGCACCACATGTAAATATCATATGCATATATTAATCAATTATTTGAGCTGATGGCAATCCATACCAGCTCAACTCCAACAAAACTGAGCAACCAGACCAGGCAACAGCTGCTCCCTTTGCTTTACATCCAGAAGCCACAGCTTTCCTGGGAAAGCACAGGAGATTAAAAAACGGACTAACACTCAGGTATTAAGTTTAACCCAGTGATTAGAACAGAAATTGTCCTTTAGCTGGTCTGACATTTCTGCCTCTCACTGCAGAACAGGACAGGGACTTTGCATCCTCTCCTGGAGCAGTTTGGATAGAAAAGCTCCTGTGCCAGTCCCAGCATCAGCCACTTGATGGCCACCCTGCTTCGCAGAAGAGCAGCATGGGGGACAGATGAGGTTCAAAGGCTGGATGCTTGCCAGGGACCCCCGGGCTACTTGGCAGGGAGCAAAGGGCCCCCCCCAGATACCCCCTAAGTAGGGGCTCAACACTGCCCCGCTCTGCTCACCCTCACCTGGGGCTTCTCAGAGAGCACTGCCCAGTACAGCCCCCCCAAGCTGGTCACACAGCCCTTACTCCTCAAGGTCTGTCATGGTGTTGGAAGCAGAAGCAAGAGTAGGAAAGGTTGAGGGACAACCCCAGACAGAGCACCAGCTCTGCTGCTACTCAAGCTCCATCTCCCTGCCCCAGCTCCTGCCATTACATGAGTGCTGAGAAAAATCCCAACCAAAGAAGTAACCTCACGGCTCTCATCCACATTACTGCAAATGGGCAGTTATTTTCTGGATCTCAACACTGAGCTGACCCCCAAATCATTTCCACAGGCATAACCCCCACAAAGTCACTTGATTACACCAAAGCAACTCTTTACCCAGGGTTTGCCAGGGTGCATCAGTGGCTTGTGCACAGTTTTCTGCTGACACTCAGGTGGTCAGGGACCAGCAGCAAAACTCAGGAGTAACATGGCCAGCAGCTACCAAACCCAGCATGGCACACAGCATTGCCAAGGTCCCACAGCACTCTTTGGGGATGCCCTTCAGTTCTAGATACAGGTAATGTTCTGGTCAATCACCCATGCATACTGTCAATAGATGCAGAGTAGTTGGCTTTGTCGTTCTCACATAGCATCCTCTCAGGCAGATAGGAAAAAAAACCCACAAAACAAACCCAAAGCAAATTGAATGGAAGAGACCAGGTGCATTAAAAGTTATCTTCTGAGCTTTTCAGCTTAAAAAAAGCATAGAAGCAAAGCTCTGTGCTCATGGTTTATTTTAATTTCCCCAGAGGATCAAGACTTTGGAAAAAGTCTCCTCAACAAAATTGTTCCATCACCTCTTCTCTGGCATGAGAACAAAATTACTATTAACAGAAGTCAGAACAACTTTTAACCTTGTAAGAATCCTGGGGGAAGGAAACAGCTTTTTCCTTGCCCCACTGATTCCTCATCTTTGATCCCAAACTGAACAAGCTCCTCAAATGACCTACCTATAAATCAAAGCTTAGATCCTCAAAACAAGGTACCTAAAAAGTAGGTGAGCTTATGCTGAGTTAAAGAACACTTGTCAGAAATGCTGAGCTCATTCCAGTTGATCACAAGGTTAATGAGGCATCCACAGTGCTCACAGTGGAAAGTAACAGCAAAGCTCCACAATCAGGCTCTTCTCTGAAAAATATAACTACAAGCAGGAAACAATTTTTTTTTAGGATGATAGATTTCATTGTTCTGGATACATACTAGTAATGACCTCGACTGCATCATGAACTGCTGAGCCATTGCACAAGGCCAGATCAGGCTGCAGGGCTGATTTATTCCAGGGGAGATTGAGCAGTGTAACCCATAGTGCCCCTGCATAAGAACATGCAATAATTCCAGGAAAAAAAAAAAAGCCACAACGTACACATTGCTTGACCCAGAGAGAGGGGAACACTTACCAGGAAAAAAAAAATATTGCTACTCATACTAACAGGATCTTTACTAAACCCATAAAAAGTAATTACTGTTTGAGTTGTAAAATAATGAAGTAGAAAAATTATTTACAGGATGCCTGAAAAATAAAGGGGAGGAGGGGTAGTGCCTAAAAAAACCTGACAACTGCTCTTTCTTCCCAGCTGCAGGAGTTCAGAAAACTCAGCATTTGGTTTGTGGAACATCCATTCAAGTGAGATGTGTCATTGCACATGACACCAGGTGCCACTTCCCATACAAGCACTGGTGGCTGTTCCTGCACAAGGCTTGCTGAGACCCCAAACCCTGTGTTTTCCTTGTGCTTGTGGCCATACAAACTGGAGTAGTGAAGCTTTCTTCTTAATAACCATCTCCCAGGGCAGAAAAGTGGTAAAAGAGGAGTGTGCTGGGGTGACTGCAAACATCAGCACATACTCCCTTCCACACTGCTAGCCCACGAAGCTCATCTTTAAATGAAACTTTAATATGGCCAAATGTAATGCAATGCATTCAACAACTGAAGTCAGTGAAAAAACTACACCATCCACAAGACTACACTTATAGCAGTTTGCTACAAAAACCCTAAAGGCTTCATCTCCTTGGTGGGAGCTGCCAATGCCAGGGCAAATCCCCAGTGTGTGGAGACCAGTGGGGTTTTGTACTGAAGCAACCCTGTAGCCTGCAGCAGTCTTCAGTCAGGTGCACATTATTTAATTGGTTTGATGGGATTTTCTGCACTGCTAATCACCATGAGGTAATTAAAAACCTGTGCAGCATGTTAAGTGCTACAGCGTATTAGAGAGTTTAAAATCCCAAGAGCTCCTTTAATACAGTTGTGCCCCTTGCCTGGAGTGTGCAACACCCAGAGAGGAGAGGTGTGCAGGTGGGTGAACCAGAGGACACTCAAGGTGAGTGGCCACCAGCAGCATGCTAAGGAGTCAAGGGGAAATATTCATGCACATTACAAAAAAAATCCACAGCTCATTAAAATAAATATTTTTTTTTTAAGTCATGAATTTTGGAAGGGACAGAAGTTCTCATTCTTATAAGCATAGGCTGAAAGTTTGAATTTATTAGCTACTCACTAAATCGTTCACTGTTTCCAAGATTCTCCTGGTTTCATGAATTTCATCTTTCTCAGGAACCAGCTACAACATTTAATAAAGCCTGCCACGCTTTTAGCCCAAATCATTCTGACATTCTTTTTGATTAAGTTTTCCAAGGGCCCTTTTTTTGCTCAAGACACACACGAAACAGATGTCAGCGTGCAGAGAGATGCCGTTTCACAAATGGCTTTAAAGGATATGCCATCATACCCGAGCCATCATCTAGGACTTTGGCATTACAGCTACCTGGTTTGATCCTGCCTACACCCTACCCCCTCACCTTTGCCAAGTGATTCACTCCCTCTCCCCAGGAAGGCACCATCAAAGCAGCTTTGCCTAAAGTGTTTCTGCAGCACAGTCCTAAAGCCACAGTACTTCATCTCATGGCTTTCTGCTGCACAGCCCAGTTACCACAAAGCTCCAGCTAACTAGGCTGCAAACAAGCTATTTGGGTAATTCCAGATACATCCTTTTTTTGTTTGTTTAGCTTTCATTTTTATCCTAGTGTCAATACAGCAGACGTCCAGCAGCATGGATTTGTCAGGCTTCTTGCTGTACTTGATGCTTGTTTAAAACACCTCGTTGAGCAGATGCATGGAGCACCAGCACACAGAGCAGTTCCAGAGCACACAGCCAGCTAAAGCTGCTCTTGCTGCACGTTGCTCATTGTACAGAGAGTGTGAGAAGGCCAAGGGGGGAAACCAGATCATTTGACTACTGGCTGCAGCAGAGGTTCACAGTAATGCAGTCACTTCTTTGGCAGCTCGGGAGGCATATTTCCACAGGAAACAGTTTTAAATAGGAGCATAGTTACAAATCAACAGGCATCAGGGAGGAGCTTCCACCTCTGCTGAAGACCATCACCACCCCATTTCCTCAAGGGCTCTGCTCTCCAGCAAGGCAACAGGGGTATTTTGCTCACCTTTGACCCAGACATCCTCTTTTCTGCAAAGGACACTTCAATGAAGCCCTCCAGCTTCTCCAGGTACAGAGTTTGCCTCCTGCTTCTTATTCTCCTTGTCCCCATCCTACAACCTGCACAAATACCAGGACAGCAGACCAGGTGGATGAGAGAAACTACAACTTGGGCCACACAGAAAACCCCAGAAGCATTTTCAAACACCATTCTCCTAAAATACAGAAAGCCTGCCTGGTATGACAGTTTTGAGGGACTATCATTAAGCCAGCAGGCTTTTGGCTCAGTTATCATGGTTCAGGAGGAATACACCCATGAGCCCACACTCAATGAGGAGCGTGCCAACAGTTGTGAAACCACAGCCCATGACAGTTTGGGTCTCAGTCCACCTCACCCCAGTGCTCAAATACTCCGGATCTCCATCCAGCTCCACATATTTCTTCCAAGATTTTTTCCCAATGCACAAGTCCACTGCAGGGAGCAAGCCAAAGGCAGAGCCAGAAGTGCTGCCAAAGTGCATCCAGCCCCACGTGCTTTGGTCACCAACCGTGGTGGCAAAGCCTCTCCCACCGAGCAGCCATACAGCTCACACGTGAACACCACTGAACACTGGATCAAAAATGTTCTGACATCCCCCAAGCCTATTATGTCCAAAAGAAACAAGACTCTACTTGCTTTCCAGGGAAAACAGGAGGTGAAATGAGAAGCGGCCATTAGAAGAAACATGAGTCACACTGTTCTAACCAGCTTTGGTTTTATCTGCCCCTTCCCAGCCCGAGGACTCAGCTTTGAACTAGAGGATTCCCTTTTTGGTGGTTAGCTTATCACCAAGGAGAAAACAGTTTTTGTTTGTGCATTTGTTTTGCTGCCTTGTTATGCTTTCTAAAGGTTTTCCTGCTGACTTTAAGGGTAAACACTCCCCAAGCCAGGCTGATTAAGATTCTGTATTGCTGCTTTGGCTTTTGAAACTAAAGCCATTTTCCTCGCTTCCCTTGCTCCCCTCCAATACTGACATTTTGGCAGTCATGGGCAGAAAATCCAGAGCCTGAGAGCAGAGATGTAACACAAAACTAATGCTTGTCTCAATAAAGCAGCTGCCTGGCTCAGCCTGGGAAGATGCCACTCATTTCTGTGGTAGCACTGCTGGTGGTTGGGTCCACAGTGCCTTTCCAGCAAAGGTCCTGGTGAGCATCTGCAGTTTGCAACAGAGCAGGGTTTGACTGTGAGGATCTTGGTTGGGGACTTCAGAGGGATTTCTTGACCTTATCAGTCTCCCCCAGCATTTATTGCAGCTTCTGCTTCCTTTGATCAGCAAAGTAAGGGATGTGTTTGTTGACCATTGTAACTCCTGACCTCATTATGAGGATAGCATGCATTAAACAGTTATTAAGTGAGGTCCCTGAAGACTACTTTCAAAACCACAGAATGCTACTTGGCTTCTGGAGCAGTAGTACCACTTCAATGCACTAAAAACATCTCAGTATCATTTGCCAGCTCAGCATAAATGCCATCAGCCTCAAGAGCCTTCTCCTCCCTCCCCTCCCTGAGATGTCCTCCATACAGGGCAGCTCAAGGGAACTTCTCCCACATGACAAACTCTTGCTGGCTACACAGAGACTACTGTTGGGTGAGTTTAAATAACTTTTATTTGCCCTAGGTCACTAAAGTAAGTTGTAGAAGAATCAGATTTAAATTTCTCATCAGTTCACAAACAAATTTACATCTGGAGACCCTTCAGAAAACACCACGGAAGCTGAGATGATCAGTTGTGTTTTGTTTTACATTACTAATGTAAATGGGTCTTATATAATAAGTACTCCTGATGTTGAATTTGTTCTGCCAAGGGTTTTGGCAAAATGGAAGCTGGTTGTCCAACTTTTCCAACCTCAGGTATTTTTGAGCATGACATTGTTATCAGATTATGCAGTCTGACCTTGAACAAGCACAAGGAAATATTCCTGATTTTCAGAGGTAAATTAAATGGGAGAAAAGACAACAAGCAAAGGAGAAACCATTCAACAGGAGATCAAGTGCTGCCATTTTCACAGTTTGAAGAGGCCTTTGACAACCACTCAGACAGATTAAAAAAACAAAACAGAGAAACAGGCTGCACCACCATCTCTGAACAATGCTTACACGTGGGTGGGCACAAGGCTGGAAGATGTTCCCTGCTACAAGCATTGATTTTTGAAAGCATATGGAAAAAGGAAAGGCATTGTCAACAATAGCGTCCCTGTTCAATGTGCCAAAGGAAAACTCATGCCATGGGATGCTGGAATTTGGCAGACTGCCTGCCTCTAAATCCCCCCAGGCAGGCTAATGCAAAGACCTTCCATTCAGCGAGTGCAAGCAATTTTACAGTAACCATCACTGCAGCAGCCCATGGGCCCCGTATGGAGGCACCAGACACAACTCCTTCCAGGAAGGAACAGAAATCCATGCTTCCAATTCCCAAACACAGCGCTTCAAAGTCCCAGGGAATTCCTGATATGCCACCTGAGAAGTCAGCCTTCATGTCCACAAACAGCTGCTCTGCTGGGCGCAGCCAGAAACGCCGCTGAAAGAACACACTGTCCTTCCACACCAAGGCAGGACAAGGGCAAGAGTCTGAAGAAGGACCTGCCAAGGCCCATCAGGGGAGACCAGTCTCTGAGACCCAAAGCCATTCACGATGTTTGGCTAACAGACAAGCTCAGGAGCAAGTAGATCCACAGAGCCTGGTGCAGATTGGCAAGTCTGACCCCAGCATGTTCCTTGGCCACCCCGTTACAGCCCCAACCTCCTCACAGCACCGAGGTGGAAGCAAGACGCACTACTGGATGTGCTGTAAACGGAGTAAAAAGAGGAAGAAGAGCCACGCACACTTCATGAGAAGACAGAGGAAGCCAAGAGAAGAAGTGAGACTAGAAACTGGCACTGCAGTTACACTCAATTTGATTCAGATATTTCAGTATAGGGTTTTTTTCCTCATACAGGTTATATGTACATAGACACCATTTGTCTTGCTGCACTGTCCCTCCTCCCATCACCAAACAAAATTAACTTCATTTCCTTGCTCTGGAAGCACCAAAAGCTGCTCCCTATGTCACTTCAGAAAACAGAGGTCTGATTCAGTCCCAATACTAAAAAAAAAAACCAAAACAAACCACCCAACAACAACAACCAAACAAAAAAACAAAACAACAAAAGCACTGAAAAAAACCACACAAACAAACAAAAAACCACAATCAAGCAAACACACAACCAAAACAACCCAAAACCAAACCAACACCACAATGGCCAGGCATCAAAGAAGGTGATCCTGGAAGAAGCACAGAGAGGAGATGCAACATTAACCTCACCATCACCCCCACATGCAGGGGAGGCACCTGTGTTTGCAATTCTTTGTAGCATAGCATCACTACCTCTGCACTGAACCATGCAAAAGGATTTTTAAAAATTAAAAAGTCAACATGTAAGCCAAAGGAGATCAAAATCAGTGCCTTGCATTAGACTTTATAAACATTAATCTGCAAACTCCTACAACAAACAAGATAATTACTACCTAGAAAAAGATTTTAAAAACTAGTCTTTATCAGATCATGTTCCTAAACAAAACAGAAAAAATAAAAATCACAACTTCAGTCCTTAGCAAGTAAACATAAACAGTCATAACAAAAGCAGGCAAAATAACACTTGCTCCTCAGAACCTGTTCTCATTGTTTGCTTGGTTTTAGTTCAGCCATGTGCAATCACAGGGGTAAAGACTCTTCAGAGGAGACTCCCCCTGCTTGGGCCCTTAGAGCAGCCATCATCTTTCTTTAGTCACACAGCCTTTTTGTGCCATGTCTGAGCTCAAACCAGTCCCTAAGCTGGGGTGGCCGTGACCATGAAAGGAGTTCTGAGCCATCTCAGTCAATACACCAGCAGGGATATGAATGACATGAAGGATCTAAATACAGGTGACAGCTGTCCCAGAGTTACACAAATCAAAACCACAGCAGATGAAGAGGTGACTGCAGCTGACAACTGCTCTGCCCACGTCTGGTTTGCAACAGGCAATTGTTTATCAGCAGCATGTTTCCTCTGGACCAAAGCTGAGGGTCTGGAAGAAACTGTGAATCTATCAAGACCAACTCCTTTTCTTAACAGCAAAATGGTTGAAAGATTTGTTTCATCCATAATTCAGAGGTCTGGGTTGGGGGGGGAAAGAGATGAAGAACTGGGTAACATAACATCAAAAGCACAAGGAATACAAAACAAGTGCTTTAAAAGAGATTAAAACAAATAAGGACATTCAAGAGATGGAGAAAAATGTGAAGACCTGCTCAGAGGACAGTCATGAATTCATTAAGTGTTAACACATCCCATACTCTCAGGATAGTCTCTTGCTTATCACTTTACTTCATCTGTCCACCTTCATTACTATAAAAGGCAGGAATGCATTTGATATCTCCTTAAAACTTAAGCAGCTGCCCAGGTTGATGACTCAAACACGAGTCATAATATGCATAAAACCAGCAAAGGATTGTACATACGTACAAACACAAGACTGCACCATCTTCCTAGAAATGCTTGTAATGGAAGAGGAACATTTCAAGCACTCTAAGTTCTGAGTGGCCCCCAAAGCAGTTTCAACTATTGCAGTCAGTGTATATTCAACACAAGCATCTTTATCTTCTCCAGCCAAGTGTGGCATTCTCCACTACAAATGTACTTTACTTCTACACTGAAACTACTTTAATGATTTGCACTCTCTCTTATAACCATTCTGATCATTAACCAACACAGATAAGGATTGTTGCACTTTACTGCAGAAGACCCAAAAGTCTTGCAAATATTTTGGTGTGTTCATTTCCCAGAAGTCTTTTCCTTCAAGCAAATGGAAATTAAGTAGTTATAGAATCTGAAAGCAATGCTTACACCACTCAGCTAATGGGACCACTTGCTTTACAGCATGGCTGTTGAATGGCTTTCTCCTGGCTGGATCACACTCATTAATTCACCCTTGAATACTGATGTATAATGTCTTAGTGGCACATTGAGGGACACAAGACCTATCTCCATGCTCCACTTCATCATTAACACAGCAGCAGGGACAAACTCATCTGCTGCACAAGGAGTGTGGCCAAATATGTCCCTATCAGGACATTCCTTTGAGATGAGCCACTGTGCTCTTGCAGCACCAAAGAAACCAAAGGGAAACAGGGCATTGGGTTTGAGGAGCAGCCCTATGGAGGACAAAGATCTAGTTGCTCTGCAGAGTCAAGGAGATGAGAAACTTATTTGTAGCCTTGTTAGTTTCTAGGAAGAGACAGTCTATTTCCAGTTCCCATCACTGTTACTGTTGCCACACTGCAGAGAGTGCTGCCTTCTGCTTTCTGTTCTTGGCCCTGACCATCATCTCAGGTCCATATGGCAGATATGGTCATTACAAGACTTTCTGGCAGAGGACTCCAGGTCTATCCATTTCACAGAGAAGTTACCCATGAGCAGAACACAGTCCAGAGGGGATGCCACCATGGCTGAGACAGGGACATGACTCAGACCCTGGCAAAGATTCAGTTCCTTTCTCCAGGAACCAGCAGATACAGGAAGAGCTTCAGACAGCCCCTTCATACAATCTGCACCTTTTTTTTCCCCCTTTGGCAGCTCTCTGGAATATTCACTGCCCATTCAGCTTGCTGCGGCCTTTGGCTGGAAGGTTTTGTCCTTCCATCACAGGGACAACTGCAGAGAGGACATTCCAATCTGCTCCTCATTCCCTTGTGGGATGAAGTGGTGCTTTGGGGCTTTCTCCTCAGCTGGGAGAAGACCCCAAGTCTTCTGTACCCAAAAGGTTCCTGCATACCGAGTGAACACCCAAAGACTTGTGCCAGAGAGGAGCAGAAGCAGGAATCTAAGTAGCCCTCAGCTTTCCCAGGAAAGCAAAAAACAAACCTGTAAAGATGATTTGCTGAGTAGATGGGATTTTTTTTTCTTACTAGGGAGGTCACCACTGTATTTTTTCACTGGATTTTATTTATTGCTGTAACTTTTCTATTGAATCTCACAATTTAAACCCCTTTATGGCAACCACTCTGCTTCCAGGGGACTCTGTTCCAGCTCAGCTGCTAGACACAGCAGCCATCCCTCCGGCAGTGCCCCCCACAGAGGAATCATCAACAGGGCCATCCTCCTCCCAGGGAATCCCATCACTATATGCTCGACTGCCTCCAAGCCACCTATGGCTGAACTGAGGTTTTTAAACACTCTGCTTGTAGGTTCCCCAATTGGGTGTTTAAGCTTTCCTCTATCTGTATCAGCTCACAGGTGAGGGCTGAAGGACTAGCATCAACTAGACCTGTAGTTTTCACACAGGTGAAAGAAGCTGAGTCCCTTCCCATACAGCTTATGCAGACCATGCATGAAAGGTTTTAACAGAGCTGAACACAAACCTTCTGAGTCTCAGTCCAGTGCCTCATCCACTACATCAGCCTCTCACTCTCTGTGGACACAGCAAGAAAAGTCTTCATAAAGAAATAACAGTAATAAAGAGTGCACACATTCTGAACATGGAACTAATCCCAGAGGATTTGATTACATATTATTCCCTTGCCATTGTCAACTCACTCTCCAACAAGTTATGAAACTTTAATCAGTCAAGTCAAGCCTATTTTAGCAGACAGAAAGACTGACAATGTTGCACAGGAAACATGGAACTTAAGACCTTATTTCACCAATGCCCAGGGCCAAATTGCAGCCCATCGCAAGAGAGAAAAAAAAGATCCTTGTGAACAAGCATTTTCTATACAGAAAAATAATCAATAAATTCAATTTTCAAACTTGCCCCCACCTTACACTGGATCATTTAATAGAAAAGGCTCCAAGAGAGACTGAGTTAGAGTAATAGAGAGCCATTCATATCAGAAGCACTGAAATTGAGGTCAGGCAAGATAGAGGTGCTGGCTGAACCATAGTAAACTTGGAAGGGGCATTAATCACATTAGTTATCTTTATCTCTGCCTATTTAGGGATATCACCAAATGCATTTCAGACCAGGACTACCAACATTGCCATGGCATCCAGAGCTGCTGTTGAAGTAACTTCAAGTTAGCCAAGAAAACATTGCCTACCTGCAATTCAATCTGCACACACGCAGAAAACGAGAGAGAATAAATCCACCAGCTCCAAGTGCCAGCTGCTTTAAGCTGGTAGATAAGATCCAACACAAACTGCAACCCAGTAACCCCTCACCTGCATGCACAGCACACCTGCCAGCAGATGGGCATGCAGGAGGCAGGGACAGCTTTGCTCTTACCCTACCCTTGCATTCCCCAGCCTTAAACCCTGCTCAGTCTCCCCAACAGCCCTTGCTCCTACTGCAGCCACAAGTGCATTTCCACTGCAGAGGTCCTACCAAGTTTGGTGGGCAACAGCCACAGCAAAGCATTAGCAGATTATAAAACAGTAGTTAGTGTGAATCTTGTCATTCTTGATTTTGTAATTAAGTTGTTGGTTTTTATGAAATAATACTGAGAATATTCTACTGAATCACTTGTTAATCCTTAAACTGGTAGCCCACAGAGTGCTGCTAACATTCAACATTTTGATTTACCTCATACTATTACTAAACTTTGAATTGCTGCTAAATCATCACCATGCTGAATGTTCCATCCCCAACACTCATTGCTAGTTAGTCACAGAGTCCCAGCCCAGAGCACAACCTCCCGAGGACAGTAGTAACAAAAATAGGCCCCTGAGATCTTTTGCTCTTCTGCAGCCTAGGAAGAGAATTACTCAGTTAAATGAGGCAAGACTCAGAGTCGAGCTCCAGTCAGAAAGAAGTTTCCCAGCACCCTGTTTTGGAGATGTAAGAATGGCTGAGATTTGTTTCTTTCTCCATGGGTGTTACACCCAGTGCAGGGAGAGCTCAGGGTCTAGATACTGCCAACTGCCTTGGGATGGTAAGTACAGGGGTGGGGAGTGATGCACTTTGTGACACCAGATAAAGCTACAAACCTCACAGCACTGCTGGAACTGCTCTCATTTGAAGCCTTTTGATTCTTCAGAACGAGAATTAGTCACCATCTGTGGCAAGAAGAGATCTCATGGACTGAGGCATGATAGGACAGCTTCTGCCAGCTGAAATAAGGCTTTCATAGCCCCTGAGCAAACCTGTGCTCAGGTAAAGCCCGGTGCTGACTCCAAGCCAGAAAGCAGCACTCAGCACACACCTACAAGGACCTGGCAGAGGCTAGAGGGTGCTGCAGAGCCTTCTGACCAAGATAAAACTCACTCACCTAAGGCACATTAAGGTCATCTCCCTTGAGCAGGTTTCTTAGAGGGACTGCAAATGCTGCACCACACCACCACTTCTGTAAATATATCAACCTCAGTCCTGGGAACTGCTCAGACTTGGTCCCTACAAACTCCTCCAAGCAATTGCTGGCAGGCAGGAATGCCCCAGGGACCCTGAAAATGTCACCTACCCACTCATTTATGAGCTACCACTGCCTTTCAGTTTAAGCAGCTTTTTCCTCACCTTGCTTTCACATCCTTGAGACACACATAGGCAGCTCCCAGCCCTCCTCCCAGCCTTTTCTAGGCAGAAAAAGCCAGCAAAGCTTCACTAATCCCCTCTTGGGAGATGGCCACACTTCACCCTTCCTGCACCTGCTCAAACTCCAGATTCTCATTCTAAATAAAATAATCTCTTATTCCCCAAAACATCTAAGACCCAGCTGCAGCCTGCAGCTAAATCCCCAGCATATTTTGAGAAGATATGGATTTTGAATGAGAGACATCCCCTCTTCAAGAGTTCGCCCCAGAAGAGGCAGAGCAGGGAATACCTCCAGGTCCTTCATTCTGAGCTTTAAGTGAGAGACAGTTCAAGGTTCAGAGATTTCTATTTCCCATCCCAATTCTGCAGTCAGGAGTGACAAGGGCTGGCTTTGCAATAATCCTCCTCACCTGTCTGTGCATCCAAATTAACTATGAAATTGGAAAACAGGGAGTCCAACAATCCTCACCTATGCCTGGCTCCTGAGCCAGCCCTGCATTCACCTCAGCAGCAGGCACAGCTGCCCTGCATGATGCTGAACCTCTCCCCAGCTACTGCTTCCTCTGCCAGCCCAAGTACCATGAGAAACCCAGCAAGGGAGGGGGAAAAAAAAAAAGGGAAAAAATAAAATCAACCCTTTCCTGATCATCCCCATTACAGCAAAAAAACTCAAATCTCAACAGCTGGTACCAAAGCTGACACATCTGTAAGAAACATGCAAGAAGAGACTGGTGCCCTTGCAATCTAACATGGCCTTTCTGGAGAGGACAATAATGTACCATATGAGAAACACCATGAGGTGCTGCTGTCAGGCAAATTAGTATGGACTCCTATTTTGAAGGACTATTAACAGAGATCATGGAATTTGATTTCTGAACTGCCTGCTGCAAGGCAAAGACAATGAACATCACTTAGTGGCATATAGTGAACTGTCCTCTGATGCTGTCACCTGCACTGACACCCAAAAAAAGACTTTGAGAAGCTCCCAGAGCTGCTATATGTTAGAGAGCTGTCAGCACTTAGCTGGGTCTGTGTGATTGCAGCCCCTCACACCTTCTAACTTCCCCAGCCCGTGGGCAAACAGTGCCAACACCTTGAGAAAGAAAATACAACCTCAGAGTGCAAGCACAGGTTCAGAACTGACTATCAGAGATAAAAATTCTTTGCTGCCTGATGCAGCTGCAGTTTAACTCAAAGCAGAGACAGGAGGTGTTTGGGTGAGCTGAGCAACCTGGAGATTTTGTCAGACGACAATTCTTCACAAATTGCTGCTCTAAGCAACAACAAGGTCCAACAGGTATTAATGCTCTACAACTAGAAAAACAAGGAGAAATTGATTTTAATCCCTTTTTCTTCCTTCTTTCTCTGCTAGTAGGAGCATAGAGAGAACAAACTTTTGTAATCACTCCACGTTCCCTTGGACGCGAGTCCGTGCCGAGACGCATTCCTCATAGGAGCCAGCCAAAGCCTCGCTTGAGCACGGCTTCATCTCCTGCTTCAAAGGGAAAGGCAGCTGGAAGCAGTGAACCCAACACAGAGGAGTGGGCAGAGAGCCCATTCCACTGCCGGCACAGAAATCATCCTGACAGATACACAGAGCAGGCTGGAGACTCAGACTTGGGCAGGGGCACTTGGATTCAGGGAGCTGGTCCTGCAAGTGAAGCCTTCACAGCTTTCCGCTTTACTGGGACACGTAGTGCTGTGGTGAATGGAATGCCATAATCATTGAAAAATGGGTTATGAGAATTCCTGATGGGAAAAGGGAGCACAACTGCAGATCTGCATTCAAGACCAGGGACTGGATTGCTGTCACCAGAGAAAGGCTGTGACCACAGGCTACAGCTATTTTAATCCCATCATACTATCCTCTGGTACTGCCAGCTGCAGCATCTTCACACATACCAACTACCTCCCTCCTCATCCCACCCTGTCAGGCTGCTTCTGTAAAGCTGAGGCATTTGGGAGCATTGTCCAGCAGGACCAAGCTACACAACCTAGTCCTCAAAACACAAAGAAGTGCAGAAGAGTAGCACTTCTTGCTCAGAGGTAGCTCCATTTCATCTTGAGTTGTCCTAGCAATGGTTTCCTCCTAAGAAGCTCTGGCCAGGGATCCAACCACAGTCCTGCTTCACCAAGTGCTGCCAAGTACAAGGATAGGGAGAGCCACAAGAAAGGCATCTCAGCCCAATTCCTCCAGTTCAGAGTTCACTGCTCCGTTCCCTCACCCCTACCTGCAGCCACAACCCACACATCCGTTAAAACAGTTTCTGTCAAGTGCAACAGACATTACTGTAGGTTACTAATGTGGGTTCTCCACAACTCTGTCTGATCAGGTTCCAGGCAGAAAAGCTGCCCCATATATTGATCTACTCCTAAACATGCCATCCAAGACATTTAGCTTCCCAGAATCCAAATGGCAGCTCAGAGCTCCAGCGTTTCAAGTGCCATCAATCCATCAGAATCCGGGCATGGAGGAAAGACAAAAGCAATATTTGATAGCATTTAAGTCTATTAAATAAACCAATTTATCTTTATGGAAGCATTCCCCTGGTTAGAGCCAACACCAAGAAACCACCAGACTCTCTCCAGTACAAGTCCTGCTGCGAAGCACAAGGCAGAAGCCAGTGCTGAGTGAAATTAAAGCATCATAAAGAAAGAACATTAATTTCCTTCTATTTATTTTCTATAGATTAGGGAAATGTTTACGCTCAGAACCGAGCAGCAAAGGATAACTAAGATTTTTCATTCTGATTTTCATTTCTTTTTGGGGCCAAGAGGTTATTTTCCTCATAAAAGTTAAGATATTTGAAATTACTTTCCACCCCAAAGTCAAATGGAAAGCTGGACTGCTGAGATCTCTCATGAACTGCAAAATGAGACATGATGGAGTCCTGGATGAGAAAAGTTAAAACTGAAAGTTCCTTTTCAATAGAAACACAGTATTTTGCTAAATCCAAACACCCTTTTGCTTTAGATGAAGCAATAGGAAGAAAAAGTTTTAAAAGCCCTTGTCTCAATGAATCTTTACCATGGAAAATATCAGTGGAATCATATTTTTCAGTTTAAAAAAAAAAGAATAATCTCTTTACTCTGACATTTCTCATCTGTTTTATTAATGGGCTTTGGAGAAGGTTGGTATTTTGGAGTAAGTATGTGAATTATGATTAACTTGGCAGGAGGAACACAGGCTGTGAATCTCAGAGCCAGAAAGCAGCATTTGAACATGGCAATTGTGTCATCTTTACATCATCTATAGGTAAGGAGTATGGCAAGAAGACAAGTAGGAGACATGTGGGGACTGCTCTGCTTAAGGGATTTAAGTGTAACTACAGAAAGTGCTTCAGCCAAAGCAGTCATACTGATCTCACTGTTGGTAGCTGTGAGTTGCTAAGTCAATACCACTAGAACAGATACTTATTTTCCTCAAGTCAGTCTTAGGAGCTACAATTCTGGTGGTATTTTTTGGAGGGGGGGCAGACAGACTTTTTTTTAGCCATTTTTTCCTGGAAAAACGGGAGGGGAAAAAAAAAATAATTAAAAAAATAAAAGAAGGGCTGCACCCAGGCTGCTGCAAGACAAACAGCAGAGAGGTTGTACCACATGCTGACAGCCAATCACCCCTACTTTCCCCTCCTGGACAGTATATTCCTTCATACTTATAAATAATGCAACAGAGCTGTCTGCAAAGAATTAGCCTGTGGTTATTCTGTTATTCAGAGCACACACAGCTGAGCCCCAGGCTTATTAACCTGAGCAACACACGAAGGTTACACAAGATGTTGGCAGAGCCCAGCCACTGCCATGCCACGGCCAAAGGAGAGGTGGCAGGAGGATTTGGGCATGTGGGATCTTGGATTGATTACAACGAGCACTGGAGCAGAGCAAGACCGACCTGCAGGTCAAAGGGGCAGCCCAGCTCCTAATTTACCATGCACGAGCTGTTACTGCCTAAGTATCACATTCTTCAGCTCGGCTGGTTTTTCCCCTGTGGGAAGCTTACCCATCACAGCAGCAGGGCTCAGGCTGCTGAGCAACCCCAGGGCAGTTCAGGAAGATGTTCACCTGCTCCAAAGCAAAATCATCACCCTACACAAACCAAATGCATCACTTCAACAGCTCCTCACCCTGTATCCCTGCTCCCAGGTGCTCCTTTCAGCCTCTTCCCTCCTGTGGTTACTCATTTTTTGCTTTGTTTTGTGGTGGTGTTTTTTTGTTGGGGTTTTTTGATTGGTTGGTTTTTGGTTGGTTGGTTGTTTTTTTACAGAAAGCCCCCAGATCATTCCTTGCTCCATGTTCTGAAGCCCCATCAAAAATGATGCCACACAAGCCTGTTTGAGGACCAGAAGCAGCATAATCACATCAGTGCAGACCTGTACCCAAGTTAACTAATTGTGTGGTGCCAATTAGCCCTGCAGCTCATTACAATAATGGTGTGTTTGTTCTGCTCTGGGGACTGGAGCTCAGCACAGAGCCAGACAGATTTGCTGAGAGCTCCTTTCCCGCTCCTCACACCTCCTGCTGCAACACCAGCAGGCTGGGCTGCATCCAGCAGACACTTCTGGAAGAAACAACATGAAGCTTCCCTTCGACCTGCCATCAGGCACTGCCCAGCACAGACACACTGTCTGGTCTGGCTTGTTCATATGAGCATCTTTTCCTCTTGACCCTCGAGCTAGAAGTACAGGGTGGGTGGGTCCATGCATGCACACAGCCCTAACACCAGGCTTTAAGAACCCCACAGACCAAACCTGTGTCTACACAGATTATACTCAGCTAAGCAAGCAGGAGCATTTCAAAGTTTCACCAAGGCCTGGGTGTGATTTAGTTACCTCTAGAGAAGCTAGTAGACAACTTTCTAAACTGGAGAAATTTAAAGAAGAACCCACCAGATTTTTCTCATTCCCTCATTCCTCCCTAACTTCATCTTTCCTCTGCATTCCCATTGTTTACCATGCTCTCCCAATAACCTCTAGGTCCTCCTTGCCACTTGCCAAGGCATGAGGCTTTTCCTGCTGCTGAAGATGTCACCATTGGGAGGTGAGACCATTAGATCAACAGTTCTTAGCAAGGTCAAGTCTCAAAGCAGCCCACAAAAAGTAAGGAAAGCTCCCCAGATCTGCACACAAAGAAATGGCCTTGGAGGCTCAGACATGGTCTGTGCTGCTCAGTTACTGGATGCTCACCCATATCAGTACATGTGGGATTTGTTTGTAGGGAGTGTGGATGCAGACAGAAATGAATCAGGGAGAGAGCTGAAGTCTGGAACAGTGTAAGGGTTCTGCAAGAGATAAACAGGTGAGGTGGGATCTGGCACACTAGAACGGCACAAGTAATACAAATGGAAGTGCTTGAGAAATGCTGTCTCCCCGGTGCTGGCACACACCAGCAGAAATCACAGCTTGTCAAATATCCTGACAAGAAGCTTGGTCAAGAAATGTTGACCAGTAAGAGACAAGATTTTTGGACAATATGCTACCAATTTTGAGAGAGAAGGCTAGGAGCAATACTCAGAATATGAGAAGCAGCCTTTCCTTCCTGCCTTTCCTGAACCCCCAACTTCTTATCTTGATGGAAAAATTAGGTGTTGTTCTGCTCTGAGCTACAGCTCCAAAGAACATCCAGAGCAGCTCTTGGGAAAGGCTCCAGCAGTGGAGTTTCTGCAAATCTACTTGTTCCTTTGGCAAAACTATTCACAGAAAATGCTCTTGTGGGAAAGAGACATAAGTCTACATACTTCTCTTGATCCAACCTCATCTGGCAGGGAAGAATATTAGCTCTAGTTCAGAAAGGTATGGTGTTTCCCCAAGCTCTTTTACCCACTGTACTTCATAATGGATTGTAGCAGAATGAGCTCTTGTGTTTGGTATTGTAAACCTACAGCAGAGGGAGCAGAAGCAACTCAAACACTGTCCCATTAGAGATTGGTGTAAAGAGGAAAATGGTACATCCACCCTCAGCAAAAGTCACAGGAGACCTCTCCATCTTGGCATCTCCCAGACGTGGGGGAAGCAGAGGCACAGAATCTCAGCACTTTGCCATCAGTCCAAGTACATGAACAGGATGACAGCTTTAAATCCCAATTCTCAGGAACACCTGACAAAACCAACATCACCTGCTTTATCACAGCCTGAGCCCTGGAAGCAGGAGCTAGAGAGTAGCACTTTTATTCCAGATGAATAAGAGGAGCCATAGGGCCAATTTTATCTTACCCCGAGAAAAAGGGAGTGAGAGGAGCAATGAGCAGAAATTACAAATGCACAAGATCCAAGACAGAAGGAGGACTGAAAAGGGAAAGGGTGTAATCCCCTGGAAACACATAGGGACTGTGAAATAGGAAAAAAAAAAAAAAAAAAAAAAGAGACACAAAGGCTTTCCCAGCACAGGGACTTGCTGAAGAGCTAGACTGGATCTGGCAACACACAGCTGCCTCCCACCCAGCTGGATGCAGCTAAAATACAAAGAAGGGGCAGGTCTGCCACCCTGGTGAATCACCTGATGCTCTTAGGTCTGAGCAAACATGAAGACTCTTCCTTTGCCCCAGCTCAGACTCTGCTTCTGAGGGTTCAGAAGGAGCTGAGACTGTTTCACTTCATACCTCTCCACTTCAGGTGCCCTTCTACACCCTTGGAGTTGCCTCCCTACCCTTTCATCACCAAATAGCCCAGGAGCACATACACACAATATATGGTACAGACCAAACCAGCTTCTCTGAGAACATCCCAGCTTGTGGAAAAGCAGCTGCCAGGAAGCTGTTGGCAGGTCCCTCTCCCTTGCTTGCACACAGACAGAAAATAATGCAATGGTTCTTTTCACAACCTGTCGCTTCTCATCTTCCAGCCATCCCAGCAAGGGCAACCATTCAGTCAGAATGGACACATGTGAGAGACAGGTAATGACAAGAGAGGTGGGGAAGGAAAGGAAAGCAATTCCTCTTTCAGAAGAGCAATTCAATACTTTGAAACTGCTCATAAAATCCAAAAAGTTTAGCTATTACAGTTTTAAACTTAAGCAAAGTGCAAGAAGGGTAGCAATAAAGGGGGAAAAATAGCTTTGGGACTTAAACCTCCCTGGAACACAAGGAAGGTGAAGGGGAATGTGCAGCTCCCTCACACCTTTCTTATACTGCAGCTGCTACTCACCTGAAACTCTGCAGCAGAGATGAAGTAGGAGATCAGATTTTACAACATTACTGCCTATACCCCAGATAGTTCAAGCATTAATTCTATTATTCATTATAAGGATAAGACCCTACTGTTATTTCTGTTACCCCCTTACCTAGCTGCCACTGCATACAAACATGAAACAGAGCAAGACCTTGCATTAGGAAAAACAAATTCACAGCTTTTATACACTCATGCTCCTCTTGCATGGCTCCTGCTGCCCCTCAGCTATCCTGGACTTACAAGCTGCTCCAGCAGCTCCCCAAGCCACAACCAAACCCATACCCAAACCTGGACTCACCCAGCTAAAGCTGGTCCTGCTCTTCCATGACTCAACCCCCTAATTACACTTGAAACAGATATATATGGAGCCCACATCTCATCACACCTGACAGGCATCAGCCACTGACACTCACTGAGCTTTAACACAGCCAATTTCCATTAACAGCCCCAGAGGGGATTTGTTTTCTAGACTCCTGTGTGCAAAATTTACAGAAAGTGCTTCTAAGAAGAATGTGATAAAGAAACAGTCAGCTCTTGACAAGATTTATGATCAGAGAAAGCAAACAAAGAGCTGGGGAGCAGGCAGCCTGGAACAGCGAGATCCCGGGCACAACAAGTCCTAACAGGAAAGAATATGTTTTGTATAATAGAAAGATTATTATTATTTTACTTCCTGTTCCTTCCTTTTCTTTCTAAACCTCCCAGATAATGCCAGGGGTTATGCATTAAGAGCTGCAGATGTTGAAGAATATTCTCTGGCACATTTAACAGCTACTTTATCCCTTCTGAAAGGACCTGGGGTCGGCACACCGGACTTGTCATTTTCAAATGAATTTTTAAAAGCAGTGTTCCCAGCCCAAGTCTTCTTAAGTCAATGTAATGCACCACATGCCCTAAGACATATTTATTTTTTTTTATATGGCAAGTTAAAGGCCAGACAAGCAATGAAGTAAAATAAACACACCAGACTATGATCTCCTTTCCTGTATGAACTTAGCTCAAGGATGCCAGATTTAGAACTGTATTCACCCAAAAGCTATAAAGAAGCCCAGGGATGAAATAGCTTCATGACATGTTACTTCTTTCTTAAAACCCTCTGCGTAGGGGTGACTATAAAATGGTTCATGTGATGCCAGTTTTCCAAAAGGTTTCAGATTCAGATGAATCAGGAGAAGCTGGGAATTGGCACAGGAACAAGCTCAAAGGGAAAAGGCAGCAACGAGTTGCAAAGGAGCAGCTCTGCCTCAGGAGCAGCTCAGAGCTCACTGAATGAGCCTGGGAGGGTGTAGAAAGGGAAAATAAATTACTGTGGTTTGCTGGGAGTATCAGAATTCATTCAGCAAGGGCCTTCAACAACTAATCTTCCTTAAGACAATAGTAAAGGTCATTGTACAAATCCTAGAATCATAGAATCATAGATGAATAATTGGTTAAACAATAAGAAAGAAAGGGTAGGAGTAAATGGTCAATTTTCAGAGCAGGCAGGGTCACCTCTCACATTCTGGAGAGTAAGGAGTATGACTGAAAAATTAAAGCAGTTTGCTTCTTAATCCCAGAGTACCCTAGACTCTTCACAAGAATGGGGCTCCAGCAGAAAATGCTCCTCCACACTTACAAAGACAGTGATGGCCCTTTGCAGTGTCATTCATTGGAGGCAATTAAAGATATCAAGTGGGTCCCTGCACTGTGAGCCCTGGGCTTGGCTGTGGTGCTACAGAGCTACAGGCATGGCCAAGTCAGCTGCAAGGAGCAGCTCATGAGAAGGTCCAGCACTGAAAGGCAAATGAGTCTGAAAGGGAGATGCTGGCAAGAGCTGCCACCTGGAACCCATAGCCAAGGGAGCTGCTGTCAGCTCCCACCACTGCCTATGCACAGTGAGATAGCAGCAGCTCTTGCTATGCTGTGAGGAGAAGGGCAGATGTTGCAGCAGCACAGCATCCTGGATCAGCACTTGGGTCCCAAAAGGGACTGGGACTCAAACAGGGTCAGCACAGGTCACAAAGAGCTTCTGTGCAAAAAGCTGTGGGATAGCTAATTGCAGTGAGTCATTCACTACTAACACAGGCTGGCAAAAGCAGCTTCGAGTCACTAAGATCCTTGAATGTTTTTCTTGCAGTTAACACTTGAGGTGTTTAAAGGCTCAAAACAAAAATGGGCTGTGCAACAACCCCTCATTCCACACAGCAGGTGCCCCAGTGTCCCTCATTTGTATTGGACACAGATGACTTGTAGAGTGGCAACTGCTTAAAAGCATCCTGCCAGCCCTGACCTGTCTGTATTCCTGACCTTCCATGTTCTAACCTGGAGAATCATTTTATCCAAAACTTAAGATTTAAGACTTGCAAACAGTGCTGGCAACCTGGGAAGAGCTGGTTTGGGGGTTGTGTCCTGCTTTCAGCTGGAATAGAGTTAATTTTCTTCCTGGGAGCTGGTTTGTTTTGGATTTAGTATAAGAATACCATTGGGAACACACCGATGTTTTAGTTGTTGCTAAGTAGTGCTTATCCTAAGTCAAGGATTTTTCCATTTCCTGTGCTCTTCCAGGGAGCAGGTGAAGGGAAGAAGCTGGGAGGGAGCATGAGCAGGACAGCTGACCAAACTAGCCACAGGCATATTCCATACCATAGAATGTCATGTTCAGTATATAAACTGGATGGAGTTGGCCAGGAGGAGCAGACCACTGCCCAGGCACTGGTCAGCAGGTGGTGAGCAATTGCATTCTGCATCACTTGCATGAAAATGGGTTTTGATTCTCCCTCTTTTTTTTTAAATTCCTTTTCATTACAATTATTATTATTATTAGATTTCATTATTTTCTTTAGAAGGTGTGTGGGAAACCCATCTGCATCTCTAAGCATACACATCTCTCCCTGTTCACACATGAACTAGTCTTCACAAGGAAGTAGGAGAGGCTTCAAGCACAACTATGACACATAAGCATGTGATGTGAAACACTTTGTTTCCTTGAAAATCTCTGCTACAGAATGAGGCAGTATCCAGAATAGAAAGATGAACCAGGAGGCAGGACCAGTGCAGCTCTAACAGCCACCCCCAGTGACCACAGATCAATCATGCCACCAAAAACTACATTCCACCTCATCATGATGAGAATTGAAAGGTGACACGCTCAGGGTCTGCAGACACAGAAGAAGAAATGAAAGCAGGGAAGAAACCACTGCCCAAGAGGAACAGGTCCCTCAGGATGAAGTGCCACATCCACTCCTCACTTCACCCAACATCCTCCAGCCAATTCCTGCATCAAAAAGCCATCAGAGAAACAAACACCACACAACCATCTTACCCATGCTCTGCAGAGACCATCGCTGCTGCCCAGCCCTTGTCCCAGTGGCACAGAGGTCTCTGCAGAGAGGAACCATCCCACTGACACAGGAGACACATCTGCTACCTGCTCCTCATGACAGGGAGCAACCTGTGCAGGACAAAACACTTAAACACTGGCACATGCTTTTGAGCCCTTTAACTAACACCTGACATTTCTAACAGTGCTTTTAGCTCAAAGTCTTTTTCTTTCAAGTAACCTCATGCAGTCGTTCTCACCTGCCTCAGCAGGGACCTCACAGCAGCACACGAGGCATGGGAGATAAATGTACAAAGCTCATTATACCTGAGCACAGATGCTCCACTGATGGATTTTAAGAAGCAAAGGTTTATCTCACTTGAATTACTCGGGCAGTGGGTCACCCAGCCTGTCCTGCAGCCCCCTCTAACTGCAGATCCATAGCCAGTGTCACCACTGCCACCACCACTGGATGGCACATCTCCATCCATTGCAGACTGAAGCACCAGGCCAAACCCCTGGTGCCAGGCAGATGTTTCAGGTGAGGCTGCCCTCAGACTGGGGCATCCGCAGCTTGGGATGGCTTATGGAGGTGACCTCCAAACTTCTGTTCTGCCACTACACTGCTGGGAGGAGCTGGATGCTTCTGGTCAAGAGATGCCCAAAAAGACCTGAAGGAACCCAGGGCATAGAAGAAAGAGGGGAACAGCACCAGCTAGGGCTGAAATGGCATTGTGAGGATGCTGGCTCAGAGTTAGTCACGTTGACACAAGGGGGGAAAAAGGATTTTACTGTCTCCTTTACTGTTGTCACAACAGTGTGAAGACAGACATTAGAAGTCAGCTCTGAGCTATCACCAGTGAGAAGTTATTCACCAAAGTAAGCAAGAAAATATATTATGTGGGAGTATAATTTATTGTAGAAAAATAGCTTATTTTTAAGGGGAATTTGAATTAGCATCTGCTGCTTCAGAAAGATGGCCCTTTACCAGCACTAGCTGTCAGTGACTGTCACCATCCCCAGGTCCTTTCAGCTCTACCCCCATGCAGAGGATGGCAAACAACACCATGGAGTCCACAGTGGCATAAACTCTATGCAGTGACATTTGCTGCTCTTCACATGCTGCCAGACAACCCTTCACAACTTCATCTTGTGACAGGTTTTTAAAAACTCCAGCAGAAACATTTTCTGCCAGGCAAGAGCCAGCAGGAGCTGAGAATCATAAAATAGGACAGAATCATATAATAGACTCGTTATGGTAGGAAAGGACCTCTAGGATCATCACGTTCAACCTTCATCCTAATATCTCTCTAACCACTAGACCACAGCCTTAAGTGCTATATCTACTCATTTTTTAAACACCTCCAGGGATGGTGACTTCACCATCTCCCTGGGCAGCCTGTTCCAGGGCCCGACCACTCTCTCAGAGGACATGTCCTGCCCTCCCTGCTAGAAAGCATCTGGACCAGCAACAGGAGATTTAGCTGGAAATGGTGGGAGCCTGATATTTTTTTATATATGTCTTCTTGCCCCAAAATACTTCCTTAAATCCTCTCATTCCCAGCTATGACAAACCAGGCTGAGAAATACAGAATAGCATCTCAGGAGGCAATGAGGCAGCTGGAGAGGAGAGGGTGACTGAGGACATTGAACCAAACTGCAAAGTAGCAGTGTGGTTAGCACAGCCACACAGGCTAGAACATGCAAGTGCTGCACAGGTTATACATAAGAGCAAATAATAGCAAGGAAGCTGTTGTCTCTAGCATCAGGATTGGGCCTATGGAACGTGCTTCTCTCAGTTTGGCTGTACTCCCCATGGCTTTTCTGATGATGATTTGGAGGATTTCCAGAACTCTGCTGCAATTTCTTTGTTCATATTGAGTACTTTGCAATAAAGAGAATTCAGCAGCATTTGTCTGTTCTCCCTACACCAGTAAGTCTCAAAATATAGTCAAAAAAATATAGTCAAAAAGATGGTCAGATTATAATTGCAACAGAGGAGTATTACCCAGGCCAATCCTCGTCCATGCTGAAGAGGTTCTCCCAACACAAGGCAATGTTAAGAGGGAAGCGATGACCTATTCTGCCTGCCACAGCCTGCCTGCCTTCCCCCAGGAATCAAACCCGCTGTAGCTCTTCCAGCAATTGAAGAGGAGGTGGGAATGTCAAAGGATAAAGAAGCTCCAATAGCACATCTCAGACCTTGCTAATAAAAATGGAAATGGGGCTGTGCAGACTGGGTTGAGCAGAGAACTGTCTTCACAAAGTCATGGAGGATCTGGCAGGATGGCTTGATTTAAAAGTTTTAATGAGGCAGCTGTACAGATTCCACATTGGCTGCGCTACCCAGGGCAAAAGGCTGCCAGCAAAGTCACCAGCTTGTTTGACTTTGCAGCACCCAGCTACAAGCACTGCTGAAATAGCTTTAGCACTGCTAAAAACTCTCCAAACACCAACTGAGGCTAAGACAAGGTTATGACTTCACACAGGCCATCACAGGCAGGTCCTGTCTCTCCCACCACAGACAACAGCTCCTGGCTGGGGATGTGCTTGACTGAGACAAATCCATAAGCAAACATATTAATCACTGATGTGAGGGATAAAGCCACACACACAGCTAAGCATGCCTTTCTATACACATGTAAAATATATGCTAATTAGCAAAGGTTTCCAACATTTCTCTGCCCTCTGAAGTTTTCTGTACCTCAAAGAACAAACAACTCTTGATGCAGCAATAGCAAAGAGGTGAGAAAAACTGCTCCTCAGCAGGTCCTGGATGCTTTGTCACAGAATCACAGAATGTCTTTGGTTGGAAGAGATCTTCAAGGTCATCTGGCGCAACCTTTAACCCCAAACTGCAAGTTCACCACTAAACCATGTCCCTGAGCACCAGATCCACACACCACTTAAATGCCTCCAGGGATGGTGACTCCACCACTACCCTGGGCAGACCATTCCAATGTTTGAGAACCCTTTCAGTGAATACATGTTTCCTAATATCCAGCCTAACCCTCCCCTGGTGCAGCTTGCAGCTGTCCCCTCTGGTCCTGTCACACATCACCAGGGAGAAGAGGCTGTCCCCTCCTTGCTCCAACCTCATTTCAGATATAGCTGTAGAGTCTTTTCCAGATATCTCAGATCCAGGACACAAGCAGTTAACTGAGAACTTATAATGGTGGCAGAAGACTCAAGAGCTTGGACAGAGGAAAAAAAAAAAGAAGCACAGAACAAACGAGCTATAAAGTTTGCACATACAGGTAATCAGTTCAGGGGAAAGCCTCTGAAAACCCATGTTCCAGTAAGACATCACTGGTACTCTGATGAAAATCACACACACGGGTCGGGTCAAACTACTGTTACTACTGTGGTCTGCTTGTGTAAATAAACTGAGGGCTAAATCAATTTGGCAAAGCAGACTTGAAAACCTAAATATATTGTAAATCAACATATCTAAGTTCTTGTTTGCATTTGTCCCAAAGCCCTCTGGCATTAGATATTGTGATAAATGAGCCCATTAGAAACTTGTTTAACATGCAAACAACCAAAGAAGCGTAGCTGCTGCTCTGCCTCCCTCTTGGAAACTTTTAAGCACAGATGTACTATTTGGTCAAGCCCCAGTCTGGCGTGGTAACACTGATTCTACATTAGAAAAAACTCCTGCAGTAGTGTGTTAATGTTGTTTGCTGCATTTTACTTCAGACTGAAGCTGTACAGAGAGCTGTGTCTTGGGACTTGATCCTGAGTGTACCTGTGCACAGCTCAGCTGCCCGAGCTGCACTGCACTGCTCTCCTGTCTTCCAGCCTCATTCAGACTCCAGATTCTGGGCACCAGCAGGGAGCATCTAGGTATCTTTCCCTGCCCTGGACAGTGATACTGATTGGGCCAGAAACAGCAGACTTGGTAGCTAAACACGCAAGACAGCACCTCAGTCCCCTTTCAGTATCACTCCTCAAACTTCCTTCAAATTGCAATTTACCCCTGTGCATGGGTAAAGCAGTTAGCAACACACAAATCTTCCTGGGTCAGTAAAGAGCTCAGCAAGTGACGATCCTCCATAAGCAGAGGAGCTATAAACCTGGTATCTGTGTAACAAAACCTGATTGCGGGGGAGAAAAGTGGTGATTTCAGCCCCCAGAGTCTCACTTTCACACAAAGCAGCCAAGAGCAAAATCATACCAACCCAGAAAGAAAAAATGAAGTTTCATATTGCACAAAAAACAGGAAGAAAGGTGACCAAAATGCCAAAAAAGCTCAGTGAAGTCTCCAAATGCGTTGGCTGAGTTTGGGTGGCTCTTTCACTGGCAGGGACAGACAGCAGGAAGAGTGAGAAAAGCAGTTGGGCACCAGCTGGGAATTTGGATATCACATTTGCATGTGTCCAAAACCACAAGTGCTGGAACAGAGGGATTTAAATGCAACTTGCCTAGGCACAAGAGGTGGCCCAGGGACCTTCACAGCATGACCACCTCACCCATGCTCTTTCTCAGGAGCTGCTACCATTTTTGAGTGCTCGAGGCTGCCAGTGTGGCTCCAGAGGGCCCCAGGCTTGGCATGATGCTGCAAGTGCTTCGTCTTCTTGGGGCTGATTCCAAAGTCAGGGCAGCTTCTCTCATAAGATAATTTGACTTTCTTTGTGACCATGATAACATTTACAGTGCACACAATGTATATGCTATATCATGGCTTCTTCTGGGTATTAAAGGGGGTGTGCCTGAAGATGAGGAAACCAAGTCAGGCAAATGGGAATCACATCTTACTCTGAGCTTGCACATCTTTCTAGACCCAACCCAGATCAAGAATGCAGACACATTCATGAGATTCTTTTATCAGTTTTGGCTGCATTTGTACCCGTTCTTCCCTACATGGACGGAGCTGCACTTGATTACATTTTTAAAATATGAGACATAGACGAACTTACACTTGCAGCTTAGAGCAGAAGGAAGCCTGTGGCTGCTAGCAAACCTGGTCTGAAAACTGCCCCAGCAAAAGTGTGCTAAAGGGGCCCTGCACAGATCCGGGAAGGTAGCAGTTGGTGGGGTGCACAGTCATTGGGGTACATGGCTGGTGAGGTGCACAGCCCAGCTCAAGAGATACAAGAGATTTGACTTTCAGTGAGGCTTGAATCAGTTATCAAACACAAACAAAATCACACAGCACTGACATACATCCTTACATCAAAGGAGAGAAGTAATCTTTTTGTTGTCCCTGTATTGAATAAAATACTAACGGTTATTACCTCTGCAGTAACTTCAGAAGGACCCTATGCAGAACTTGAGCCCTGTAGCAATGGATGTTTTTTGAATGATTAAACAGACCTGTTTCATCTCAGAGGGCTTCATCCGTTACTGCCTGTGCAGTTCCTTGTCCTTTTAAAAATCACGTGGGCTGGAACTTCTTGTCTATAGCTCTGACAGCATCTGACAAATGTGAAAAACCTGTAACTCGGGAAGTGGCAGATGAGTGAGCCCAGTGTTCTCTGTTTTACTGATGAGCAGAATAAGGGGAACAGAAATGACAAAATTACAGCCACAAACAAGCCTCTGAGACAGGGCTGTGAACCTGACACTGTCCATGCTGCTATAGAATGCTGCTCCAGACACCTCCTCTAATGACTCCAGCAGGACACAGATTTTATGTCCAGCTTCCCCCAATGGCAGCCCTATGGGCATCAAGATTTCCTGATAAAGACACTGGTACAACATTTTACAAAAGTTTTAAACATTAGAAAAGGAAGTACCTGGGACAAATAGGTCCAAGAAACTGATGTGTTGTCCAGAAACCTTCCCCCATCCCACTCCCTCTTCCTTTCCCTGACACAGATCAATACCAACCCAACTGGCATCTCAGTGATAGACGTGTGACTGAGTGTAGGTGGCTGAGAAGAGACATCCACACACCTACCAAACCCTGGAGTTGGAAGCAACATGGCCAGGCCGTGCTCAGCAGAGACAACCTCCTCTGCAGGCAGCATCACTGCATGCACACAGGGATTGAGCCAACATACCCTTTGAGTTGCATGTAGAGAATAGTAAGAGGATTCAAGGACAGCAGCAGGCTGTCCCAGCTCTGTACATGAGGATGAGGCTGCCACATGAATGACATTCTCACTCCCAGTGGGCTACCTGCAAATAAAGAACTTTGCCAGTCCCACAGTCAACAGACAACTCCGTATCAGTGAGACACTGCTTCCGAAAGTCCACAGTTTTCCAGAGATGTCTCAGCGTCAGCTACAAACTGGAGATTTAGAGCACATCTTTAGAGCGAAACATGAACCTTTGAGGGTGCTTGGGTTGGAATTTCAGAGCTCAGCCATCCCTTGTTAGAGCTGCTAACAGAAAAACTTTTTCTATTGCAAAACAAAGCCTTCACATGAGCATTGGCTACTAACCCAAGACCTCAGCATGCTCAAAACACATCTCTCACACCCACTGCCCTGAGACAGCCACAGCTGGTGCTCTCCAAGCTTTCCAGGTGCTACCACAGTCACCCCACATGGCTGAAGAAAAACTGGGTTTGCCCTGCAGAAGCCAAGACCTTAGATACGTGATGCATCTGAAAACTCCCAGGTAGCAGAGCAGAGAAGGTTGAGAACAAGGAAGAAATACTACAAGTATCCAGGGAAAGAGATGAGGGAATAGCTTTTGGTTAGCATCAGCAATGCAGGAGAGATGAGCTGGGGCTGGCTGGTGTGCCAGGTGCTGCTGCCTCCCAGGGGCCTCAAGCTGGGAAGAAACATCTAATTGTTGTGACTGCCCAATGCAAACCAGTGAAGCAAGCAACAGGCCTGACAGGCATCTCCCATATACCCTTGTCCCATAGGAGACACCCTGGGAAAGGGTAGTGCTCCTCCCTCCCTGCTGGCATAAATCAGGAGCAATTCCCTGCAGACCACAGAGCCAATGTAGCGAACCAGGAGGTAGAGCAATCCCACTGTGTGAAGCAACCAGCATAATATTCAGCTGCTAACAAAATAATTCTGAGTCTAACTTCAGCTTTTCTAAGCACCAGCCCTTTCCTCACACTGCAGTTTTTCTAGGTGCCTGGTTGATCACACTTTGTCTTTACCCTTAAGGATTACTGGGGAAAGGCAACCAGGTGAACCCCAAACAACCAGCATAACATTTTGATACTGACAGCCTGAAGTATCTCTCATGCTGTGGTGCGTGATACCACCGCACAGATCCATCTGTTAATACGCCATCCAACCCAAATAAACTTTGGCTCCACTTTGGAACTATCTCTGAATCGAGGAGCTCTGCCATTTCCCTGGGCAGCCCACGGAAGTTTAACCCTCCCTGGCCCGACTGCTCTCCCTGACACGACGATTTTGCTCAGGCACCATTAGGCAGTTGTGCACCTCCCTGCGATGTAAGGAGAGGCGGGGCAGCTTTTCCTATCACCAATGCTGGGATGAAATCAGCTTTGACATCTCGCATCCCCAGCTGGCTCTCAGCCAGGCAGGGGGGCGCCGGCTGAACGAGCCACGGCTATCGAAATACTGCTGCTTTAAAAAGGCTCTTCGCTGGCTGCAGTGGAAGCCACGCTCTGCCTAACGTCACTGGGTAACAGAAATAGCAGGCATGAGTGAAGGGAGGAGAGTGAGAGTATTAAGAGCGCACAGATTTCAAACATACTTGGCTAGGGAGCACGCTCCCTTCCCAGCGCTGCCTTTCCAGATGCGACGGAGCACGGGGATCTCTCGCTGTCTGCCCATGAAGGAGGATTCTCTTTTTTCCCTTTTTTTTTTTTCCATTTCTTTCTTTCCCTTTTTATGTTTCATCTTTAACATTACTAGATTCATTTTCCTTTTATTCCTTGTAGGAAACTTCATCTGCTGGATTTAAAAGCAAGGTTTGAGGGATTTGTTTATGTTTGCAGCTACCGAATGTGCATGGTACTCCTGTGATGATAATATAGAGGGAAAGGAAGGACTGGATGAGAAAAAAATCGCTTAGACTGTAAGATGCTTGAATGGTTGTTTGGAATAACAAGCTCTATTGTGTGTGTGCATGTGTGTGAGTGTGTGCATTTACGTACAAGGGCAGCAATGGCAGGAACTTTAAAGCAATGAAAGGTTCCCCAGTTTAATTTTCCTCCTCTAGGAGTGAGGACTTGCCTCACTGTGGGCTCTGTCTGGAGACAGATGAAGAGTCTGAATAGAATTAGTGCTGTAGGAATTTTATGAATGAAGCAAAATGCAGGTTCAGTGGAAGAGGAGCAGAGCAGGGAGACGCGCTGTGTTGAGCTCTCTCTGGCAGGAGCTGTCACACGGGGAACTGCACAGATCTGCTACAAGTGCTCAGAACACAAAGTGAGAAGAAGCTGCAAGACGACAGCACCTGAGCCACAGAAAATCCAACTGAGCTTGATAGCTGCATATGTGACCAGCTCCAGGCTCAACTGGAGCATCCCATGCAGAGTGATTTGTTTGCGACCCAGTGTGCCAGCCGGCGACCGAGAGGCAGGGGAGCAGGCAGAGCTCCCTCGGCACGCCTGGTGCTTTAGCTGCCAGAACAGCTTGCATGTGAACGTTGATGATGAGGGAGCAAGCCGGTGCATGGGCAGGCTGGCTACACTTGCCCAAAGCCAAGCAGGAGGGGATTGCGCAGCACGGGAGGGAGCAGGATGATTTGGGTTTGCAAGGTCCAAGAAAGCTGAGATGCTGGTGAAGCTGCTGGAGACCAGCCCAGGGGAGGGATGTCTTGAAGGAGTACTGACCACTTCACCTCCCTTCCTTGAGTGTTTGTACCTAAGGAACTTGGGTGACAGAGGGGCTCTGTATGCTGGTTTTTTTTCTCTTGGATTTTTTTGCACCTCTATCACAATTGTTACTGAGGAAAAGTCTCCCTCTGTGCTGGACTGCTCTTTCAAACAGAGGTTTCACATGACAGCTCTGTAGCACCCATCACCTGTAGCAGGTGGCAATGGGAAGAAGAGGTGAGGACAGGTCATAAAGAAGATGAACTTCTTACAGAGGTCACTGTTAATGTCTTTGCCACAAGGGCAGCAAAGGAGGGCCTGGTGCTGTAATCTGCTGCCAAGGAGATACCAGGAGGAAGGAAGCAAAGGAGTCAGCTGGTGTGGAGGCAAAGGGACATCAAACTCATGGGGAAAGAGGCAAATTCCCAGGATAAAACATACCCAACCTGCCCAGTGGAACAAGGCAGAGGGAAGTCTTTGCCTGCTGAACCCTACAAGGACAATGTGGTCCAGAACTCCTTTTTACAGTATTTTCCAGACAAAGAGAGTAACTGAGCTCTGGAAAATAGCTCCTGCAAATGCACTTCTGTGTGCAGGAACCTTTAGGTTGGCATGGGCTTTTGATACGACTTAAATTTGGGCATTTGAGCTACTTCTTCAGTGTTTCTCTCAGGTAGGTTTGATCTCCCTTTGCCTACACCGAGACAGTATAAATGCAAAGCAACACAGTCATGATTTGTGTAATGTTGAGCTAACCAAAAACTCCTGTGTACAGAGTGAGTACCTGCCTAAGATTTTCAGAGCAATCTCACACCTCACTGCATCTGGCTGCTTAGACAGGTCTGCCTGAAATATCTGTGCATGGACATGTGAAAATCTGTGAGATCACACTTGACAGAGAACATGAAAAAAGCCCTGTGTTTACAGACATAAAACCCACAGTGAAACCTACACCTTGCTCTAGAGAGATATAAAATGCCTTTTTCTTCATGACTCAAGTAACTGCAGGTCACAGCAAGAGCTTCTCAGTCAAGGGAATTGCTCTGTGACAACACTGCAGGAATGCTGGACAGGATTTTGAGTGTATTACACAAAACAGACTACTTCACTGCAAATGATAAATGCAAAGTTTGTTTCCCCTTTTTTTGGGGCCTTTTACTCTAATGTTAAGAGCTTAGGGAGGAGATTTAAGCAGTCATACTGCTAGGTCTGCAAGTCTTTATGAATTTAGGAAGGACATTTTTTTCCTCCAGCCTCAGACTATAGGGATTGCAGTAACAATCTCTTCCGTCTCTCTTCCATGGACATATTAAGATCTGACACTCCTCAAAGCTGTGCTCTTGCAAGGATAGCATCAACCTTAAATGTGAATGGCCTCAGCACAGAAGACCTTTGGTACATGCAAACAGTGCAGATACATGCTCAGGGACAGGTAACTTCTAAATGATAATTTGTGTTGTTCTGGCAGGTTTCTAACATGTTGGCTTCTGATGTCTTTCTTCTAGTGAAGAATGCAGATCTTCCTTGGATGAGACCTTGCTAAGAAATGGTTCACAATCTCCCAGTAGTCACATTTCTCAGAGCAGAAAGAACTGATCTTCAGACCCCTGTGGCATGAGCAAAGCCTCTGGCTTTGAAAGGCAAAGAGCATGTCCCTAACTGACGAGCTGGACAGCCACTTTTCTGCAACCCCCTACATGGTGACAGAGACCAGCGAGGACAGCCTCTTCAGAATCAGACTCAATGCCTCCACCAATGCCACCGGGGATGGCACGTCAGCCATCAGTTCCATGGAGGACATGATTGCCATCTGCACCATCGGGACCATCCTCTCCCTCATGTGTGTGATCGGGGTGACAGGCAACGTCTACACCTTGCTAGTGATGTGCCATTACTTGCGATCATCTGCTTCCATGTATATTTACATCATCAACCTTGCTCTGGCAGACCTGCTCTACCTTCTCACCATCCCCTTCATCGTTGGCACCTACTTCATTCAGAAATGGTATTTTGGGGACATTGGCTGTCGCATCCTGTTCAGTCTGGACTTCCTCACTATGCACGCCAGCATCTTCACCCTCACCGTCATGAGCACCGAGCGCTACTTTGCTGTTCTGAAGCCCCTGGACACAGTGAAGAGGTCCAAGAGTTACCGAAAGGCCATTGCTGTCGTTATCTGGCTGGTGTCACTGCTGCTCACCCTCCCAATGCTCATCATGATCCAGCTGGTGCAAAGGGACAACAAAAGCATCTGCCTGCCCACCTGGAGCAAGTTGTCCTACAAGGTCTATCTCACCATCCTTTTTGGTACCAGCATCGTGGGTCCAGGGGTGATCATTGGCTACCTCTACATCCGATTAGCTAAGATCTACTGGGTGTCCCAAACAGCGTCTTTCAAGCAGACCAAGAGGCTGCCAAATCAAAAGGTGCTCTATTTAATCTTCACGATAGTGCTGGTGTTCTGGGCTTGCTTCTTGCCTTTCTGGATATGGCAGCTTCTCTTCCAGTATTATGAATCCTTCACTTTATCTCCCAAGGTGATGAAGAACATTAATTACCTGACAACTTGTCTGACCTACAGCAACAGCTGTATCAACCCTTTCCTCTACACCCTGCTCACCAAAAACTACCGGGAGTACCTGAAGAACAGGCAGCGGTCGCTCAGCAGCAGCAGTGGGTACTTCCAAAGGAGGAATCGCTTTCAGAGGATTTCGGGGAGATCCTTGTCCACGAGCAGTCAGCACTGCACAGAGACGTATGTTCTTGCTCACGCTCCTTTGGGAAACAGCACTGCCTGAAGGTAAACTGTATCTCCAAGAACAATCAATATTGACTTCAACGTTGCTTTGATTTAAAGTGTACATTGTAAAGGCAAAGCCTTAGCAGATCCATCATGTGCACACATTTAGTCCAGAGGCTGTGCCATATGTCTCTTCTCATCTTCTTCAGGGCCACTGATTTGATGCTAGCAACATTCAGCTGAACATCTATCTAAACAGCCTTTCGCTTTTCATCTTTCTGTTTTACAGTGTATGTCTCCTCAAGTAGCCATCAGTAATGAAAGCCTAGAATAGGGCCATGGGTTTTAATAGTATCAGCTGTCTCACAGAGTTGAAAATCATGTTAGTCTGTGAATGGCTGTAGTTTGCTCTTTTCTTTAGCAGTAATGCAAAATTTGTAGTTGTATAAGAACTGAAAACAATGAAATAAAGACAAAGTAGCTGACGTTTGTGATATGCAATCCAGTCTGACTTTGGAGTAGGACTGAGCAACATGGCTGAGGCATATTCAGGTTTTGGTCATATTCACATGTATTTTGCACTCATGTGTATGCACTGGGCTTGATTCTCCATTCACACAGGTGTCTGTAGTGGAGCTACATCACAGCTCATGTTAGCAACAGACTTCCTGTGGTGCTGCCAGCCAGGGAACACTCAGCATCCCCTAATGTGCTGACCCCAAACTCATGAGCACCCATACAGGGGACCATCATCTGTCCTAGACAAGTGTATCTGCCCTCTGCCCTCCTCCAAGGAGGAACTGGGAACCTCTGATGTTGCTATTCTCAGTGCATCCATCAGCAAACTGCAACACCCAGCTTGAGGGATCAGATCTGTATCATCAAGTCCAGAGGGAAAAGACAGAGGCAGAAGAGGAGGGTGAGGAGATGTGATTTACAATGGGCAAAGCTATGCTATCTCAAGTCCCTAATACTCTCAAGTCTCCTCTTACTGAGATCACAGTTACCTTCACAGGGAACTTGCTACTACAGTTGCTTTGTTGCTACAAAAAGTTACTATAGTTTTGCCTACACCAAGAACTCTTTGCCTGCACTGGCTCTCACTGATGATGAAGCATCATTAGTATAAATATATCCTCCATGTCTGGCACTTCTCCAATGAGTCTAAAAGAACCTTATCTGGGATGCTGCCAACATCCTTACAGGAGTCCTCTGCTTGCATTAGCCCCATTACCTCATTAGCAAGGATACAACAGTTCAATGCCAACACAAATCTGTGTTACAGAATTAGAAGCAAATTAATGCTTAGAAGTAAATTCAGAAGTACATTATAGAATCATTTAAATTGGAAAAGACCTTTAAGATCATTCAGTCCAACCATTAACCCAGCACTGACAGGTCACCACTAAACCATCCCCTGTGATACCACCAACATGTAGCAGTGAACTCTGCTGACACAGAGGCTGAAGTGAGGTTTTAATCATCTATTTGCCTTCAAGGCATTTAAATGGCCATTTCTCATGGGAACACTGAAAGTTCTGCATCCAGCCTCTCTGGGTGACACACCTGGAAAAGAACTTGCCTCTTTCATGCACAGGCTTAAAGTTTGTAACATATAGAGAAGATTGTCATCAAAGAAGACTTTCACCCACAGTTTTAACACTGAACTCTTGCAGAAACTGGAAGCCTCTCACTTTGTGTTCCTAACCACCTCCACACACACCACTGGCAGTGGTCCTGCATATCAGGACACCTTACCTGCTCCTTGTCTGCACTGCAGTACTCTGACCAGCAAGTCCTGCAGGATTAGACCCTTTCTGGTTTCAGAGGACCAGAAATACCACTTTATTTGGCTACTTCCTACACTGAAATTACTTCTTAGTTTTCAGACTTTCCTCAGGCTGGAGACACACTAGCCAAAGTCGCTTAGGGAAGAGCAAGGCATCATTCACTCCACTGTTAGGAAGAGGGAGACCATGGATGGGCAGTGAAGTGGTTTGCTATAGTCATGAACCCATTTTCCACTTACACAGTCAGGTGTAAAAAATGTAAAATTTGGCCTCCTTGTTTTTTTGAAATTGCTGTGGGTTGAGTCTTTAGAAAGCCCAGTCCATCTTTCCTGAAATCAGAGTCAAAACGAGAAGGTGGTTTGCAAATCTCAACTTACTCAGGCTTTACACAATAACATGGATAGTGCAAAAATGTTACCACAGGAGTAGATCAGTCTCCAGAGTTAGTCAGTCTAACCCCTTTGTCCCCAGGGATTAACTGCTCCAAGCCCACCACAGCCACCACATCTCAGAAAACGCAATGACCTGTCATGGCTCTTTAAGTGCAACGAGCATCCTGAAAGCAGCATGAACAATGTGCTGTGGAAGAGGCCTTGCCAGAAGTCCTGCAATGCCCTGGGAGGTGAGCTGGGCTAAACACAGGGCAAAGAGTTTCCCTCCCCAGGAGGGGACACAGTCTCAGGCCTGGGCTACAGAGTCTCATTTCTTGGTTGTGGCTTATGCTGTGCTGAGGTCTCAGCAGGAGCTTTGTCAGATCAGCACAACAAAGCCAAAAGAAAAGTAGACACCTGCAAGTCAGGAAATGTTTCATCAACACTAGGTTGTCTTTGAACAGTGAGATGTTTCCTTCAAGCCTTTCATTTTCCATTCCAGGCTGGGGGCTTTTTTGCCCCTTCAAACACTTGCATCCATCACCACTCAGCACAGGCAAAAAGTAAGGGAATATTACTCCAAGTCCACAAGTAAAAGCAAGGCTCTGAGCAGCTCACAAGCAGCACATGCCCCAGCCACAAACCCAGCTAACTTTATGGGACATGGGCCATCCTCAGACACATCAGACAGTTGCCCTCTTCTGAAACTAAACAGCAATTCAACTACAAGACCCTGCTGAATTTAAACAGGAGAGCCAGAGATCCCAAAGAAAGAACTGTCTACTCCAAAAACATAGATTAATCACTTGGTTAATGATAGCTATAAAATAGTTATTGCACCTGTCCTGGTTTGGGTGAAAAGCAAGCAAACCAGGACAGCACCCTATTTATTTCTCCTTGTTTCCATCCTGTATCTTCTTGTTGTCTGTCAAAAATCCAAGGGCTAACTTTTGCATAAACAGAATTTGAAATCAGTTGAAAAGGGCGTGTACTTGTGGCTGTGTTCTTGCACACCTCAGACCATGTCCCTGCACCTGCACCCTATTTCCAGAAAAATAATCCTAGTTTCACATAGCCAGTGATGGACCCTTTGCTAACCTTTATTATTCAGGAAATAAGTCTCAGAGCCATAAGAAGCTCCCAGCTTCACACTCAGCAGCAATGCAAGAAGCAAACATGCCTACTGTGCAGAAAGGTACCCAGAACCAAATTGGTTCAGCCCAGTCCAGCCACTTCTGGTTTAAAATCAAGTCATTTTCCTCAGTTTCTTACCTCTCATGTTAGTGCAGTACAACATCAGACTGTCAGATGCTCTGACCAAAGCTATTTAATTTCACTTGGTGTATATGTCAAGCAGCTATCGGCCAAAACCACTACAGGTCTGCCTGCTACAGGATAAAGCACATAAATCCATCATGGGTGTGAGACACAAGACTCCTTGGGCAGCTTTAAACCAAACTGTGGCAGTTGGCCAAATACAGCAGATGCTGTAAACATTTTAAGAGAAAGTTTTAATTCATTTTTATTCTGCTTTCCTAGGAATAAACACCCCATCGACGTACTCAGTGATCAAAGAGTCAACTAATCCAAAAAAACAGAGTTTTATGTGCACACCAAGGGCTTGCTAATAAATCCATTTTCCCCAACAGTTTATCACCTGGAAATCCAGCTGTCTGCGAGGAGAGCTCGTGGCTGTGCCACAAGAGAAAGTGCAAATACCGTAAATTTCATTTCAAAGACCAAAACACTCAAGCATCTATAATTTTAAGTGTCATTAGGTTTAATTGCATGTCAAGTAGTTGCTAGTTTAAAGCTGCCTGGGAAGATGATAAAATAAATGCTAAGAGTAAATAGATAAGAAGATGAGCGAAATAGCCTGTCTTGGTGATAGAGTAAAACATCCCCTGACACAGGACAGGATTTGCCACAGCAACTCTGACTGTCACAACCATCTTGGCTGATTCTGGCATCACCTGTAACACAGGCATCCTGAAACTCCTGTGTGAGAGTTCATCCATTAGCTCCAACTGCAGTCCCAGCCATAAAACATTCAAGCCCTGTTATTTCAGATGTACCAAAGGCAGCACAAGGGTCCACCCCTTGATGGACAGATTCGCAAAACAAATTAATCCTTGGGGGAAAGAAAGGCCAATGCTACTAGTGAAGTATGAGCATCAGTGAGGTAGTTCTTTGAGTCCTATGGACATGAGGATCAAATATTATGACAAAGATTTCTACTTCTTAATCACTATGACTCAAAAAGAAAATAAAAAGGAAAAAAAAGAGAGAGAACTTTCACTTGTCACACAGTGGCAGCAGGTACCCACATGCTTTGGGAGCCAGTGTAGCAACACTCCCTCCAAGGTTTTATTTTCCAAGAAAACTTGATTGCTTTAAATTATTGAATGTGGTGCACCAATCTGAGCACACTAGGCTCAATAGTGCTCTCGGGCTTTTCCTGTGTTTGTGTTTACTCAAAACACTCAGGGAAAAATACACCCAGCCAGCCTCCTGCTGATTACTTGTTTAGTTTATAGTTTACTGCTCAAAGGAGAGTGAAACATAATTAATTCATTAACTGCATGCATTTTACAAACAGAACTGTTGCATCCAAAATGTCTCTGTGAGTTAGTGAGTCACTCAGAATCTCTGATATCCCAGGAGGCAAATTTCTGCTTTGTGTCCAGAATAGAGATTGGTGAGAGCTCAGTATGAAGGACAACCAGGCTCAGCATGCAGCGACCCCCAGCAGCTCCAGCACCCACTGACCCAGCCACCCTGGCAGAACCTCTCTGAGGGGTCAGAGCTGTACCCAGAGAGCCCCCCAGCCAGTCCACTTTGGAAATGCTGGACCTGACTTCAAATGAGAGAAGCAACTCCACTAACCTTGACTCCAAGCAAGTCACAGGGAGGGAAATAATTTTGTGGCTTTCCTCCTTGTCTTGAACATTGACAAAATACTTGGATAGTTTAGCAGCATTTAGCAAAACCCAGTGAGGGCTCAGGCAGGAATAGAGAAGCAAATGGGTCTCACCTAGCATGAGTTGAAACATGAGGGTAGCATGTGCAAAAGGAAGTCTGACTATGAAGATTCTGGGCCAAAAATGCACAGGGAGCCCAGGACTGACACAGATTTACATTACAGTTCATGTTGAAGTTCGTACAAACTCTGCCCAATCTATGTTTTCAACCGAGGCTACAAATCTCTTATTTCATGCAAACTGAGCTTACCAAGGAAAACCTACAGGGCCAAGCCTCTAAACAATACTAATAGGTTGATTTTCACTGGAGTTGATGCAGTTGTACCTATTTATGCTCATAAAAAAAACGAAACAAACAAACAAAAGAAAGAATAAAAGATCCCACCCAAAATATTTTTGACCCTTTGACTCCATTAAACATGATGTTCAGTTATCCTATGTTATTATGAGTAACAGTGAAGATATCAACTACTATCATGCATGGGAAGTTACTGCATTTACTAAGACTTACAGCGTTCCAATGTGAGGCCTACCCCAAGTCATGCTAGAAACAGTGCAAAAAAATAGAAAATAAGGTGGAATTTCCAAAGCCTTCCAGTCCTTGGAGCTTCAAAAAATGGTACATTTCCACTCTCTAAGAGCAGCCTGTGCAGAACCTTCCTGTGCTGTTCCAGCCTTCTCCTTCATGGCTGTATTTCAGTACAGCAGCTTTGGCCATTTGGCTTCACTGAAACATCATTGTGTCCCTGTCTTTTTTTGATCAACCAAAAATAGTAAGAGCAATATCCCATTTAGCAATGCTTCATTAATCAGTGCTAGCTAGTGGGTTGATTTCAATTTAATTTAGCTAATTAAAAAATAAAACATCTTTGTAAACTGCTAAGGCTTAATTTGCTTTCAGCTGTCTAACAATTTTTCCTTGCTTTGTAACCTGTATCTGAAATATCAGCTTTTGGGCCAACCTGCAAAAGAACAGATCCTAAAGAAAACACCTAAATACATCTGCATTGCAGCAAGACAGGAGCTTTAATTAATGCTATCCCTGATCAATGGATGGAGCTAAAACCCAAATAACCTCTACGAGAAAACAACTGGTACCAAAACACCATACAGCAGGACCAGCCATGAGATTCTGGGCACTCATTGTTCATGCAGTTGCCATTTACAGCTGCCTTTGCCCAAGGCAGTTGGGCTTTGAGGCAAGGGGCATGCCCAGCTGGGACTGGGATCCATCCCATCCATGCAGTTGCTGCCCTAAGACTCCCTGTCCAGCTGAAAAGGAGCAAGTTTTATTACAATGCATGAAGTAGCTATAGGCAGCCACCAGAGACCTTAAAGTTGCCTTTCTGCCATTCTACAGGAACACTAGACTAATAAAATCTTTAGCTGAGAAGGTTTTGATACTTGAGTCTGGAGTGCTTGAGGATTGTCTTGGATGTTTTAAGAATCACAAATACCTGCCTCAGGCACTTTCCTTAAAGGAAAAAACCTCCTCAAAGCCTTGGTGGTAAAAAGCAAAAAGCCACCCTATTTCTCCCACACCTTAACAATAAAATATCCTTCCCTGGGACAGGAGGTGGTTCCCATACCCTCTCCCCACACCAGGAAGACAGCCTGTCCTCACTGAGCAATGGGAATGTGCTGAAGACATTTGGCTGAAATAGAAGAAATTCCAGTTAAACTGGCTCCAATATGGGCTGTCAAGTGAACCCAGGCCAGTCGATTAGTTTTTCTGTGTTTAACATTCTCATCACTGACTTGTCCTTTCCCCCAACCTAGATCATCTGTGCTCCTGAGCAAGGAAGTGGCAGGAGAGCTAGGAGTTTTGTGGGATGGTTCTGCCCTGCCTAAGCCAGGGTTCACAGCTGCCTCCAGAGTCACTGCAGTAAATAGCCTGCTTTTTTTTTTTTCTTTGCTTTTTTTTTCCCCTCCAATGAATAATAAGGCAGCTTTTCTGACCTGCTGTGAAAAGAATGGACATCTTTGGATATGAGCTCAGGGAAGAGCTTCACTGGCATATCTGGAGCTTCTCTGGTCAGGTAAATCCATCACTGACATGTAAAAATGCTGTCCAAATGGACTAGCTATCACTCTGTGTATCTTGGCTAAGGAAAGCAGGCTCATGTCAGCTGACTCTAGTAAGTTGTTTCTGCTTAGAGAGGCAAGTTGAATTTGCAGTTTTAGGAGCTTGAATCATTCACAGCACTACCCAGTGTCTCACTAACACCCACTGCAGCTGCCCAGAGCCCATGCATTCCTGCAAGCTACACCTGAAAATTAGCTTTGAAGGATTTAGAAACTGTAGAAACTGTATTTCATGGGGCATCTCCACACAAGCCTGTAAGCATCTATAGGTGTTACTCCCTGATGTAGCTCAGCAAACTAAAGCAAACTTCTCCAAGTGAGAAGCTTGGAACATCAGAGGAGAGCAAACCTCGCAGCACAGCTGTGAACCAGGGAGAGAATGTGCATGGAGGAAAGGACTTTTGCAGCTTTAGGTAACAGTCTGACAGACAGGGATAGAGAATGGCTGTAGCAGATACCTGAAAATTAGCAGACTCCTCCAGAAAAGCATGTGTCTCAAACTGCTTAGCTTTGAACAGGCTGAACAGTGTGTCAGGGTGTCCCCTCTGCCTCCCCTGCATGAAGGTGAGCTCCTGTCCCAGTTCTGGACCTCGAGCAAGCACCACTGCATCCCTGTTGATAAAGAAAAGCTCTCAGTATTTGCTTTCCTTACTGAAGTCCCTTGAGAACAGTGCACAGAACAGTACACTGTACACTTCTTGGATCTTCTCTTCAATATAAACTAACACACAATTCTATGCTTATTTCTGATCAAAGTAATTTTCAGGAAGAGAGAGGATCTGCCAGGTTGGTTGGGAAAGGAAGCAAACAGCACTGGGATAGAAGCCAGGGAGTCCTGAGAGCTCTGCCCAAGGCCGCGCCACGTCTACCTGGCATAGTGCAAGACAGCTTCAGCTCAGAGAGATTTAGTATGGAAAGGCTCAGCACCCCCTCAGTGCAGGACCCGGGTGAGCTGAGGAGAAGGCTGCCCTCCCGGGAGGCAAGCTGCAATGTGAGCACTGCTCAGCACTCTGCTGCTCACACAGCAGCAGGGCAGCACCAAGTTAGCCTTGGCACGTCTCCCCGGAGCTGAAGTGATGTTTATAAGGGTGCTCTTTTAAATGAAAGAAAAATATACCCGAGCTGCATGTAATGGCAGCTGTTTCTTTAGACTGAAGTTTGGCAGGGATTCTCGCACCACCCAAGGCAGCACTCTTGTGGAGGTTTCTCTGTCTCCATTTTATTTATTTATGGTACTTCTGGGGAATTTGTAGTTCTCTTTCAGAGCTGTGAGTAGCCTGTGTGGCAGAGGGTGGAAGGGACTTGCAGTGCCCCCTAATGAGGGAACCAAAAGTTGTCCACGGACAGCAGAATAACCACGTAGGAGAGTGGATGTGTCAACAGTGAACACAAGCACGTGTTTGTGTCACTGTGAAAGTGTTTGGGAGAGCAACTGAGTGCCTTTGTGCATGGCAGAGGCAGGCAGTGTGGTTCACACAGATGGCTGTGCACACGAGCAAGAGCACCACATTCCTCCCATCCCACTCTGAAGCAGCTTTGTTAACATTCCTGGTGGATCGACTGCAAAGACAACAGAGCCATCCTTCAGTCCTGGAAAAAGCAAGCGCGTGCTCTGGGTAAAGGGTCACAGCAAGACAACTGAGAGCCGCTCAGACTGATTTTCATCCAAGGAATTTTCCAAGACTTTCCCAGAGATCTCTGTCACATCTACTCAGCAATTACCCCCACAGCCTCCAAGCATCTCCTGCTGCAAGGTCCCAGAATAGCTTAGCAAAGCCAGGCAAAACAAGAGCCTTGTAGCAACAGCACCTAAAATCCTCACAGGAAGGAACAATTTCTCCTTCACCATTCCTGTACCAGGAAGCTGTTCTGGGCTACACTGAACTTCTATGTTCTCTGCATCCATTACATCAGAAAAACCTCAACAGCAGCAGTATCTCAGAAGCTCCATAATTGGATGTGTAAAACTTCCCAGATCCAACATGATCCAGAAGTTCAGTCTATTAACAGCCAGAGGCATGGGAGAGAGACCCCAATCCAGCCTCATTGTCCATGCCCTCCTACAGCCTATGTTTTAAGTGCACCCCATGCCTCGCCTCCATCCTGGGAGGGAATTGCCTTTCAGTAGGGGCTAGACCTAATGGGATGTCTTCACACACAGCTCTGGGATAGCTCTGCATCACCCTGGAGTCACACCATCAACAGATTTGAACCTTCTGTCTGATTCTTAGTTTTCTAGATAGCACAGGAGTTACAGAAAAGGTGGCTGGTTCTGAAGAGCAGTATCACAGAACAGCATGCACCCTCTGTAACCAGTGGAGCCTGAACACTATTAGTCAGTACCTGACAGCAACAGAAAATCAGTATAATTGGTATTGTAGGGTATGTGGTTATCCTACAGGAAATTGTACCTTGCTGGACCAAGCCACAATAAAAGAACTTGATATAATTCTGCAGCTCAGTGCACCGAGGCCCTCCTGCAAATCACTATTATTTGAAGCACAATAAATATGGGACCCATTCAAAGGCCACTGCAGATGGTGAAGAACATCCCACTGATCTCAGCAGGTTTTGGATCAGCCCCCATAGGATGTGCAAGCACACACCTCCAGTGCTTGCCCACATTTTACAGCACATGGGTACATCTCACAGAGCCTCAGCTCACTTGGGTGTGAAATGAATGCTGCCCGTTTTGGCAGAGATATAGACAGGGAAAGCAGGAGATAGCACACAGCGGGAGCAAATAATTTTTTCTTTTTTTCTCTTCCCTAATGGCATTTTCTGCAACAATCCCCATGGCATTCAATACATCAGAAATTAAAGAAGCTACTACAGAGAAACAGCAGGTGTGCATGAATGGGAAAGCTTTAAAATAAATGCTTTAAATTTAATTATTAGATAACAATGTATCTGAAGCTAATTGGAAAATGGCACATGAAGGGCTGGCAGGACTGAGGGTGCCTATTCTGCTCACACAGGCACTACAGAAATCTGTGCTTTATCTCGTAGCCATGCTGCATGCAAAACACATTTTGCCGATTTTCATACACCTTCAAAGCATATTGAAAACACAGTCATCTGTTTGTCCATTTATGCAGCCAGCTCCTCCCTTGTCCTCCCTCTTCCTCAGCACTGCAATTTGAGCAAAAATGCTGGGTACACCCCCAAAAACGTGCTCCTTTTTTTGCAGTCTCACACACGTTTGCTTGTCTGCCTAATTCCCAGCCCCTTGCTCTTCTCATCAAACCAGTATTTAACTGCACAAGATTGCCTCAAGAGGCTAGTAAAATGATTTACCATGTGCTTAAGATGTGGAAGCTCATCCAGAGTCAGAGAAAATACTGTAGAAATTCAAAAACTGCTGTAGATTGACCTCTAATTTTACAAGCTATAAAATAATTCCAAGGGTTTTCAGTACAGCCCATGGAAAAAGGAAGGAGGTTGTTTTCTGTTTCCTCGAGCAGCTGCATTTTCAAGATGAGTAACCTTCAAGCCTGTCACTGATCAGTCAGATCCCTGTAAGCACTTTGGGGACAACCTTGCCACAGAGCTGGGCTCTTGCACTGGGCTCAGACACCCTCCAGCAGTGCCGGGCCAGAAGTACAGGGGATAACGTCCACTCTACTGCCAGCAGGACAGGCTGGCAAAGGACACTGGGAGGAGGAAAACATCCAAGTCCTGCCTTTTTTGAGGCCTGAGGAACAAATCACTGTTTAGAGGCACGGTGTCAAGAGACAGATATCAAATGCTTTGGATGTTGCTGCCACTAAAGCAATGAGAACAGATTAAGTAGACAGACGTCTAGAAACCAAGAACATATACATCAGGCAAGAAAGGAATCCAAATGCTTCCCTAGAGGAATGGATGTAAAAAATCACAGATTTTTTAGCTAGGAGTCATCCTGGAATGTCACAGTTTATGGAAACATTAACTTGGCATTTACTATGGGCTTCTTCAGAAGGGTTTGATACTTCAAACTATTAGACACCTTTTCACCTTATGAAGTCACCAGTCTTTTTAATTTCTGTCTCCATCCAAGACAGCACAGACTGAAATCCCAGCAGAGTGTGAGGAGGAAGGCTTGGCCCAATGGTGCGACTGCAAGAAATCCATCCTCCCACAGCACCCACTCTGGAGAAGGGCTCTTACTTTCATCTACCACAAGCAGGGAAATTTATTCCAGGCTTTTGTTTTCTTTTTCCTTCCCACCCTCCCCCCCATCACATGATCGTAAGAATCCAATAGAACTCTGCATTTTGGTTTATTCCAATCAGCAGCAACAGTAGTAGCTTTTGGACTGCAAAAAGCAGAGTGAAAAAGCAGACAGTGGTGGGAGAAACAGTACACAGACATCCCAGTGCCAGCGCTGATGTCACACTGAATAGATATTTGAAAGCATTTAGTGGCTTGGTATCATTTACTCCCAGAAGCAGCAGCTATCCAAAGCACTCCAGCATGATTCACACTCAGGAATTCTGGTCTCTGTGAGCCACTCTGGCTTGTATGTCACATTGCTGGGACAGGATGGGTTGAAACACCGTGGACTTCTTGTATCCATATGTTTAACAGTGGATATACACTTATATACAGTAAATAGACACTATTTATTTATACAGTGGACATCTTGTACAAGATCAAAAATAATGAATGAGTGTATCCTAGAAGAACCTTTGGCAGGAAGATGGGGACACATATTCTACAGCTACCCCTGCCAAACCCAGACATCTGGTCATCCCTTTGTAAGTCCCTCTGCCTTGCTTCACGTATGCAAAGGACTTGGAAACACAGCTTAGTATTAACAACAGCAGATAAGAGAAGAGCTGAGATAGCAGCAGATGCAGCCTGAAGCATCAGGTGAGTGGAAGAAAGATGTTATTGTACAATGCAGCTGTGCCAGGACTTCTGATACCACAGCTGTCAGAAGCATCTCACAGGAACTTTGAACTCAATGGGCAGACAGACACACACATGCCCCCTAAGCTAAGGTACATAAATACAACCAACAAGTGGTGTCTATATTATTTTATCCAGAATTTGCTAAAGATCAACCTTTCCCTTCCTGCTTCCCTTTGAAACAGATCAAATGGTTGCAAAGGAGTAAGTATTTTGAAATTATCAAAACGTAGAAAGAAAGAAATCAACACCTGTGTTTCTCACCATAGACTCAGGTGGCTGTGGGATTAACTTCCCTTGAAAAGAAGGCATTGTACCTTCTGCTGAAGCACTGCAGCCCCTGGCAAACTTTTCCCTCTCATGATCATCTCCAAATCAATTCATTTGCACTAGGAAACAGAAGTCAAATTCATTAAACTGCCAGCATAATGTATTTGCCCCACAACACTTTTTTGCCCCTCAGTTAATGAGTGTGGGGAAGAAAAAAAGGACAAATATGGGAACAGTTCACTGGCACCACTATGGAGACAGCAGTCACCTTCATGCTCTGGGAAACTGATGTATTAATGGTACATTCAAAGTGACAAGTTCCAAGAATCATGCAATGGAGACAGTTCTCATTTCCTGTAATAAAACAGACTGGGAAAGCATCCATTGTGATGCTGTTAACTGATCCCTGCACCCTGTGACATGGCTTTTTTGCATCCAGAAGATATATGCAGGCATCAAAGTAGTAGAAAATAACTATAATCAGCAAGTGCAAGGTGGCCAGAAACATGTCTCAGAGTAAAGACAATAATTACTTCCACGTACCTTCCTCCTTCTCCTTTCATGATTTACAGAAGTCCTAGTTATTTCCTCAACTGGATTCCTTTCAAGTATGTATTTCTTCGAAGTACACTGATTTTTATCATTCAGTTTAGACTGAGTGTCAGTGTCAGATGGGACTGCTCTACTGGTTCCCAATTGGATGAAACACACTTACAGACCTGGACTTCTAATTAAAGTATTCACACTTGCAAATGGACACATTTGCTTCCTACAAATAATCATTCCCTGTAGCTTTTCCTGGAGGCATTCCTGCCAGCAAATACATTAGCTCCAATATTTGGGGATTTGACCACAAAGAAGGTCACAAAAACCAGCAGAAACAAACACAACATTTAATCTGACAAATATTTACCAAAAAATGGCACCCAGCCTCCATGGCAGCCATTCCACAGTAATTATACTCCTTGCATCCATGTCTAATTTAGAAAGCCTGAATGGAAGGAAATCAACAGTATCCTTTCAGGGAAGCAAATTTACCTTGAGTAAAATCTAGCTCGTGCAACCAGCCACCAATAGCCCTGCCAAGCTCCCAGGCAGAGATTAAGGACAAATTTTGCCAGCTGTAGGTTACAGATGTTGTGTTTAATAAGTGTCGAGTCGTCTGTATGTTCTGGCAGCAGTCTGAAGGGAAAACGTGGCAGGTTTTGAAAGGCACCAGTCTGAGGGAGCTCACAGATTTGTACTTGTCACTGATAGCAGTGAGAAACCTTTCAAAGGGTCCTCTGAGAAAACTGGTTTATGTAATTATAGAGATTTATGTCTCTTACAGTTCCAGGAGGTTCACTGCTATCCTGGAGTGCTCGGCACAAAGGAGTCAACAGAAGAAAAATGTCACAGCAGCTTTGGATGGAGCCTGGATGATCATCCCCACCAGGTGAATACAATGACCAGCTCTAATGGTTGCTTCAGTGAGAATACAGCAACCCCTCCCTTGGAGAGGGAAGAGCCTCACCAAGGCAAATCACCCTGGTGCACAGAAAAAGCCTTCAGAGCTGGGAACCAGCAACCACATTTTGATTTATTTCCACAGAGCAGATAAAAAGCAGCTCATTACCAGAGTTTTCCAAGACTTCTCATTAATGGGGAGCATTTGTGTGGTTAGGCTGCAAAGATTCGCATGGTTTGAATGTATCAGACAGTGTGTTGAGGTCTCATTTAGGGGTAGGGTGTCTAAAGTAAATGTCTACAGCTATAAACCACAAGAGTTCCAGCCACAGCCCTGAATATCCCCAGTGTTGTACAACATTAAATTCATCATTTAAATAGCACTCCGACTAAGATTTCAATGAATCAAACATATGGAAAAAAAATGTCCATCTATGTTCCATAGTGTATACATGGGGCAGAAATAATGACTCCATAGAGATATAAATCATGGACTCTTAAAACCAGATCTGTTATTGCCCTATCAGGATTATAAGAGGACATTGTGGCACCCACTCCACAGTTTTCTACCAAGTCTTAAATATAGGGGCTTTTTTTTTTCAACACTCCAATTCCTGAAAACCCTGCACTGTTGGAAAACCTCATCTTCCTCAAAAATAAAAATTAATTAAACTTTGAACATCTCAGGTTGCACAGATTACCTCATAAACATGACAAAGACAACAAATAGAAACCTACATCTATTTTCTCATACTGTCTTCAGATACCTAGATGCCTCAGCCAGTCCCAAGCCAGGCTTCTGTCTCAGCTCAAGGCTAATGCTCCTGCTCCCCAGCACCCACAGATTCACTGCCTGCCCTCACCCCCTGACTCAGCACATTTATTTTGAGGAAGCCTTGTACCAAAGACAAGGGCAGGATAAAAGAAACAAGGTAATGAGAAAGAGCAAACAAAAAAAGGCCATTTGGGGTCTTCCTGATGCAGGGTTTTGCCAGTAAGATGGCAAATTCCTGGAGAAAGCATGACCAGAAGGGACCCAAATCAAACCCTTCAATGAAAGACTGAAAGGAATTTGAAAAGCTGGCTTTCAGCTGCACTTATATGTTGATTATAACTTATAGGTACACACACTTTGAATAAATAAGACTTTGAATTTAATGCCTGAGCTCCAGGCCAAGGCAGCAGCACCTTTGCTGGGTAGGAACATTCGTTCAAGCTGTGGGACTTGCTCCCAAAGGCAGGAGACTGAAAGGCTTCACATAAGCACACTGCTGAGTTTTCTCAAACTGGAAATGTTCCTTCTGTTATTCTGAACAGTCTGTCCACATTTCACAGTATAAACTGCTTTAGAAATTACAGCCCTGGAATGTAAAACCGGGGCAGGCTGGCTGCTAGCCCTGGCTGCTCCTTGTGGCCTCTTTGCCAAAGAGTATCTGGTGTCAGCAACAGAAAGAGGGACAGAAGCAATAAAAAAAAAAAAAATTAAAAAAAAACAAACGCCTCACTCCAGCAGCCTCTGTGCAACTGACCTGGCCTGTCTGCTCTGAGGGGTAGACAGAGCCACCCCTTCAGACCCAACAAGTCCTCCAGCAATTCTTCTGTAATATCCACTGCACATCTGGATTTTGCCCCAGTGTCACACAGCTGAGCCTCTTGAAATGGTTTCTTGATCTGTCAGTGTCAAGGTGGAAAGGATGCAAGACTCCTGGGTGAGAAATGCTCAGAGCTGCTGCTGCAGAGTGGGTTTGGGGAAGGCTCCCTGGAACCAACAGCCAGGCAGTGTGGACCATGAGCACACCTGCCCCAGACTCAGCAGAAGGAGCAAGCAGAATACATGTCAATCCATCCCAGACACAGCCTGTGATGGGAACACAACTAAATGAATCACTCTGGTCCAAGGCCTGACCTCCAAACGTTCCCAGATAAGATAACTAGCTTTGCAACACAGTGATCAGATTTTCCCTCCCCTTTCCTCACTCTTAACTTATCAAGGGTTAAGAGGGCTAAAGTGCATCCACATGAATAGTGTTCAAAGACAGTTATCTACCCCATACTAAGGGAAAAAAAAAAAAAAAAAAAGCATAGCCCAGCTACATCATGATAAAGGGCTGCATTCCTCAGCTCCTGTGGTGGCCCCTGTTTTATCAACATGCCAGCCAGAAATGAGGCTTTGGCCCCAGATTATATGCAATAATTACCTTGCCAACAGTACTTGAAGGACATATCTTCTACATTACTGTCTGTGTTTTTAACATTCAATTCTCTGTCACCATATTTAAGGCCAACAGAGGGTTTGCAGGACAAATGCCAAATGCGTTAAAAAGGTTTCATCACATAAAATTACATCTTAAGCACTCAAGAGAACAAATGAGGAATTGGGTGAAGGCAGATGCCAGAGTGATGAAGCTAATACTGGAACTCTTTATCTTCACAGAAAAAATGACCGGGTAGCTGCTGATTTGATGTGTAGCAATTAAAGAGTAATTTACACAGTGCCACTTAGTGACAAGTATAATTATGTTCTACTCAGGGTACAGATCAGATAATAATTGCCTCCAGCTGAGCTGGAGTTTGTAACCCACTAAAAGGGACTTTAATGATATGACCAAACATGGATTTCAGCTACAAAGTTTGACTGACCAGAAGAAGATCACAGGAGCTGCTCACAGCTTTTTGAAGAAAACTGCAATAACAGTTTGATCTCCTCTATAAAAATTATTGCATCGATCTATGCACAGAACTAAAACAAAGTTAAGAAGGTACAGAAAAAAGTTATGAGATTTCTAGGACAGATGATACAGGAACTTTTTCAATTCAGCAGGCTCTGGTCCCTACAGCTTTAAAAAATAAATTTTAAAGGACCAGCAGTGACAGATACAATCACTGGTCATAGTCTGATAGACAAAGGATACCACCAGCTTTCTGGGTGCCCTCTAGAAGCCTAAGAACACCTACAGGAATTGCCTAGAACATATTGGAGTACTCTTCTTTAGATTCTGTAGTGTCTTATCTGGGCTATGGTCACTCCAAAATACACCAACTACCACTCCCTGCATCTGCCCTCATTGAAATAAAGCCCTGGAGCACTGAAACCAGCTCCAGTAGCATGGCCTGCAACACCTGCATGAAAAATGATCTTGCATTAAGTTGTGAACACTTCAGATCTTCTGTAGAGCAGAAGCGATGAGCTACATACTATGAAAAAGACCTTCAGAGTGGCTGTAGCTCCAAAAATATCCCATACTTTCCCAATAATAAGAGTTTTTGAGCATGGAGTCAGTGCTGCTCTACTCAGACTCCACTGGTCTCTGGACTGCTGTCAGCTGGGAACTGCAACATGAAGACGGGTGAGAAGAGAAGGACTGTAGCAGCATCACTGAAAGCCAAGACAGAAGTTTGCTGTTTCTTTTGGTTTCTGGGAGTTTGGGGACAATGTGGCCCTAACAACACACCTTAAAGCTAAGTAGGACCCAGGCCACACACAGAGATCTGGGTGACAATGCCAAGAAGTTGGCAAGAACAAGCTCCCCATGGAGTAGTACAGAGACCTCACTTACAGCTCAGGCTCACCCTCAGCAGATCTTCCACCCCTGCAGGCCAAGAATGCAGCCAGCTTACTTGTCTGCAAGAACATTTATGTTAAATTCTCATGGTTTGGGGTGTACCTGTACAGCAGGTACAGCAAGAAGCACAAAAATAAAGCAGGACTACAGCTCAGGCTCAGTAACTATAAGGGTACAATAGGTACTGTAGCAAGTCAAGAGGTTTCATCCAACACTTAAGTTTCACTAGTTCTTGCACCTAACAGTCTGCTAAGGTTAACGTAGAGTGAGGGATTCCTCTCTGATGATGACAATGATTTTAGGAGGAGTCCAATGACTGCTATCATTAGACCCAGACTGGCTTAGTAAGGGTGGATATAATGCCCTGTGACCCTTTGTACACTGTTCCCATTGTAAAAATAACTTGATGTGAGATCATACTTCCAGGAAGAAGCCCTGATAATGTGCACAGCTCAGACAGCCCTGTCCCTGAGCTCAGGGAGGATGAACAACCTATTCCTGCTTTTCACCAGCCCATCTCCTACCTCTGCTTCCCTCACCCAGTGGATTCTCTCTCTGCTGTTTGCTCGAAGCGGGCTAACCAGACTGGCTAACCAGGTCACCTCCCCTGAATCAGTCACAACAACTGTTCCTCAGCACTTTGTACTCCTAGCCAAGGCAATCTCCTCACCACACACCATCTCAGCTTTTATGCCAGTTCTTGCCTGATTAGGGAGACAGTAGCACATGAGATCCTAGCATAAGCTCTGGGATGGTGATCTTTGCTCTTAGAGACATAACCAGACAAAGCATCTCGTTAACAATGTTAATAACCTACTAAAAGGTGTCCTGAACACTCTCTGGAGAGTGCTGATAATTAACGCATTGCACTTCACAAGCTTCACAGACAGCATTTATAATTAAGCTCTGTATTTTTTTCCCGCTGCATGATGCAAAATCAACTGTTATTCTAGTAAGAGCTCCAGGATACATATTAAGCCATCTCAGAAAAAGCAGGGCAGAAGCAATTTAAAAGACAATTACAGGCAGGACATGTGAACTCCATTCTCCTTCACTTCAGACAGAGCACTGACGAAAAAAAATGCTCTGACTTCCAGGCACTACGCCAAGGCTAAGCAGCCTGAAAAACCCCTTCAAGCCCACAGCACTGCTCAGCAAGGCCTTGAATTGAAGAGGCCATACCAAAAGAACTGAAAAACTCAATTATCTAGGACAGATTGTACTTGTAATTGTTTGTTTCCAGATTTACAGTGAAAGCCTCAAGTTCTTCATGCTTTAATCTTACTAATTAAAATCTTTACTTATTCTCCTGAGACTCTTATCTCCCATTTTGGAATACGTAGCAAGTTGAGGCAGAAAAGCTGAGTTTACTGAGCACCATCTCAGAGATCATGTCAATGTGAAGCACAAGGAGGCTGCTGCAGGAGGGCAGCACTCAGGGTACAGTGGGGTCTGCTGCTGGGGCTGGGAAAAGAAAAAAACAAACCAAAAAAAAAAAAAAAAACCCAAACAACTCAAAAAATCCCTAGTACCAACCTTCAGAAGTTTTGTCTGTCTATAAAGCTTCTGTGACCTGCTGTGGGCTTTGAGGAGGAATATCTGTGACCTGCAGGATGCACGAAAATCACTTTCCTTTGAGTGCATGTAGCAGTGAAGCTATTCCTACAGCCAATGCAGGCTCCTGAGTAATCACAGGAGGTAAGAGGATATGCCAGAGCAGAGATCTGCAGTGGGCGAGAAAGCAAACAGTACCTTCAGATAAAGTACAAAATAAGACCGTATCCCAGCAGTGGTTAGAGGCAGTATCAATACTGGATGAATGTCATGTAGAGAAGCCCCTAGAGCAGACCGATACAGTCAGCAGAAGCACTAACATTTGAGAGGAAAAAAAGTAACCACCATACTTGGCAAATATCACAAAACCAGCTAATGGGGATTTTAACTCAACCTTTGTTGCAATTGCATGGAAAAAAAAAAAATAAATTTCAATAATCCTCCTTCTTCTAACTTCTTCCAAATAACCTATTTATTTTCCAAGTAAACTGCATACAGCAGCTGGGCGAACACAAGGGATGACAGAAAGCAAAGGAGACTGTGCCATGCTCATAGCTTGATATGCTCATGGCTGGTGCTTGCTGATGCTTCCATGATCTTAAGAGCCTGCCTAGTAGGAGTACAAAAAGGCCCAGCAGCCCTTTCACTCATACACATTGTCTTCTGTCTTATAGAAGGTAATTTTATTCAGAAGCAATGTAGGAGTTAAACAAAATACTACTGATGTTGCAGTTGTTAATGATAAAGTGCCCAGTGAAAGGTACACTGCAGGAAATGTAGAAAATCTGAAAGAATGAGGCTCCCTGGGCTGTCACAGGAAAGGGTTTCTCATCCTGCACCACAGGTTTTTCTTGATCAGCTCTGATGTGATGCTCATTCCACAAAGCCTTCCTCCTGCTGTAAAGCCACACGTGCTTTGCCATATTCCTGTCTACCAGGGGAAGAAAACAAATCATAGAATTGTTTCAGTTGGAAGGGACCTTTCAGGGTCATGTAGTTCCATCCTGCAGGGAGCAGGGACATCTGCAACTAGAGCAGGTTGCTCAGAGACCCAGCCAACCTCACCTGGGATGTCTGCAGGGATGGGGCATCAACCACCTCTCTGGGCAGCCTGGGCCAGGGTCTCAACACCCTCACTGTAAAAAATGTCTTCCTTAACCCTAGTCTAAATCTTCCCCATTTTATTTTAAAACCATCAACCCTTGCAAACACCCAACCATGTGGAAACACCACAGCATAAAGAATAATAAAACCACCACAAATAATTTCTCAAGCGAGACGAGAGCCGCGTCACTCTCCCCACACTGAGGCCACCTCCACAGCCTGCACACACAAGCATAGCCTGACTCAGAGGTCTCTCAGGCACTTGCAGAGCAAACTCTTGCTGTCGTGTTTTTCCACCCATCAAAGCAATCCACAGCTGCTGGCAGCATCGGCACACAGAAGTGGAGCAGCTTTTCCAGATTCACTCAACAGGGCACAGGTGAGGCTGAAACACCATCCACAGCCCCTAGTCCTTGGCCCAAGAGCTCAGGAACTGAGCCACACGTTCTATCTTTTGCCAGCAGGCTGGTGGGGACAGCTGGCACAGGCCACACCCTCACTAGGAGGGGAAGAGACATCAAGCAGCAAAAGGGTTTAATATTTCATTATCACTTCATTCCCATTTCTGAAAATTAAATGAATTCCTGTCTGTCCAGATCAGCTAAGTTCATCCTCTAGATAAATTAGGTCAGTGATATCATGAATTAAAAAAGAAAAAAAAAAAGAAAAAAAAATAATCTGATTGAGTGTTGAAAGTTTCTGCTATGGTTGATTACTCTCTGAATTATTCATCCCAGCAGCAGCTCTATATTGCTCAACAGAAACATTCCTACAATCAGGAAAACACTTAACCAGTAGAGCATGGCAAAATAGGCCAAATTCCCCCAAAATACAGCAGCAGACCCACGCCCCATCCCATTGTAAAGCACCTCCTGCATCCCTGCTGACCCTCCTGCCTTTGCCCTGGTAAGCAAGTACAAAGACATTCACCTTTGAAAATTCAGCCTGCAGTTTTAAATATAACTAATAGATTCCACTGTGGCATTTATTTAGGGCTTTTTTTCCTTGCTTTCCTTTTCCAAGAGCAGATTGCTGCAACAGTCATTGATAAAGTGACTCAAATCCTCTGCGTAGCTGCAGGAAAAAAGAAAAAAAAAAAGCAGTAAGCCCTCAGATATCCTGAAATCTGAAGAAGCTGATGAAGAGACTGTTGAATCATTTACTATCTGTAGTTACATGCCCTTGAGTTGGTCCCAAAAGATCTTAAATGCTTCCTGATCTACTGGCCCTGATGGTCAGCACTGGATCTGATGGCCCAGAACGCATTTTAATTCTTCTATATGAGGTAAAAAGTTTTTTAGATGGCTAGGTAATTCTCTGCCCCCAAATGTGTGTGCCTTTATCACAGAGAACCCTGAAAACATGCCCTAATGCTTAAATATTACCTCTTCTGAATAACACAGACCTGGTGGTCTTAGAGCTGTGCAGCTTCTAAGTATTAAATTATCCTCCAGTGCTTAAAACCCACACATTTTTAGACAGCAGAAAAGATGCTCTCAAAGATGTGTTTAATTCTTATTAGGTGGAAGAATTAAAGATATCGGATGGGAGATAAGCTCTTACAGAAACAGAAGCTGTTTTCTATATCTAGGAGATAATAAATTATGCTGTTTGGTCTGTCACTGGGCTTTGCTGGTAATAGATCACATGTATTTTCCTGCAAGTTTAAATAACACACAAAAAAACAGCCACGAACTAGTCAGATTGCCAAAACACATCTTAAATAACACACCAAACAAATGGCCACAAACTAGTGAAGGTGCCAGAATGCATCAAATGTTAAGTAGCCTGTGGTCTTCAGGATCCCAGGGCAGGACAGACTGTTTGATGATGGCTTTTCAAGAGAAATTTCAGGGGTTTAGAGGCCACTCCTGCAAGAGCCACCCTGCTGCAGAGGGAAAACAGTGTTTGGTTAATAGTGGTCATGATTCGTGGAGCCATTTTATGAAACTGTCTCCGAGATGGCTGTCTTGAAAAGGGTGTAAGTGATGTGCAACATTCAGAGTTGCTCTGTCTCAAAGGCAAATGCAAGGCTGCACACAGCAGAAGCTGCCTTCAGCAGTGCTGGCTTATGCAGCTGCTGCCCAGATCTTTCCTCATGGGGACAAGGGACAGCAGGAGGAAACACAGAAACAAAGAAAAAGGGAGAAAATTATGAAAATTGCTGAAAATTAGGGGGAGGAAAAAAGCAATTCAGTATCACTGAGTTGGCAGCCCGCTTGCAGGGCACAGAAGGCAGAGAAGTGAAACAGAAGCACAGTCAGGACTCAGGGGCTCATGGCACGGTGGAGCCCACTTCACATTGGGAGTTAAACCCCACAGAGTGGTGACCTTCAGCTGGTTCTCTGAGTCGTGAGTGCTACATAGTTCTTTAAGGTTTTTTTAACTCCCTGTATAGTTTCTTTGGGTCCTGCACACCTGCAGCAGTTTAAGGTAACCCAAGTTACAGCTCGGGATGAAACAGTCTGATAGTTCAATCGTTTTTAACCGATTGGTCAAGAAGGCCAAGAGGAACCTAAACAAAGCAAGAAGGAACCAGTTAAGGCCAAAGTGGCACATCTCCAGAAGAAAGGCCAAAAGTACACAGTGAGGAAGACTACTGCCTTCATCCGTGGACCCCAGCCCAGAGCTGTCAAGAGCTACCACGCCTACACAGGAGGGTGGAGTTCTGGGCATGACGTATGATAATGAGTACCCTGAACTAATTGGCATAATCCCCCCTATTCCCAGAAATGCAATGCATGTGTTGGTAGCTAATGAATATGTAATCTCTAATGTATGGGCACGTGTTTGTCTACAAGGGGTGCAAGCTGGGGGGAGCTGTCCCCCTTGCACCTCACGTGTCACCCAATAAACAGACCTGCTTTAGAACCTCTCACTGGTTGTAAAGTTTGATTCCACAACTCACCTCAAGGCACACCCTACACCAAAGCAAACACTTCACACTTGTGAGCGTGAAAGTGCAGCACGCCCAGGAAAGAGAGCAAGAGCTCTGTGGGGGTGTCACCACGTGTGGCAGACAGACAGACACCAGTGGTGCACAGCGTGCAAGGTGCTTCAGCGTCCTGCACCCGCTGACAGGGGAAGGAGTATGACTAAGCTCTTATGAAAGGAACTCAAAGGAAAACAGCAGGATCCGTCTTCAAACAGCACCAGTGAGTCAACCCTTCTAGGATGTGAGCTTGTGACTCCAGGGAGCCTCAGTGCTCAGGCACTGCCCAGGAGACCAGCGATGAGCACAGCTGACTGGGAACTGGCTCAGCACCACCGTGCTGACCTTGGCAAAAAGTGTGATGCAAAGAGCTGAGGAACAGTTCGTGCCTCCACCTTCTATTTCCAGCCCATACAGAGCAAAGCAGGAAGCTGGTACCCAGCCCACAGGCACAGAGGAGGGCGGTGCTGTCACTGGGAAGGACTCATGTTAAAGGAATTCTTCTCTGTTGAGAAGAGATGGAAAATTAAACTCACTTTTCCGGAAATGATCTTCAGTCTCCATACTTCCATGGTATCCGTGGCATGTGGGCACCACATCAGCTCTAATAGGGCCAAGGATACAGATACTCTGATATTGAGAGCCTTTCCTCCTCCTGGTAAAACAATCCCTGCTAGTAAAAGCCAGCAGGCACAAACACTCAGTCCCAGGAGGGCGGTGGCTGGGGCAGACAGGGAGCATCATCTGCAGGCTGCTCCCAACGGGCTGGATGCAGCAGCAGACACCAGATGCTGTCCCATCACTGCACATTTACTTCTGTCAAATTGTTCAACAGAGGAAGAACAGCCCAGAGGAGGAAAGCAGCAGACCAGGGGATCCCTCTGCTGGCCTCTGCTGCTGAAACATATCACGACTCACTCCTCTGCACCCTTCTCCTGCTTAAATGAGCATTCCCTTTGGGAAATCAGAGATTTCATTAAAAGCAGCAGTTACAGCATGCAACCACTTCTCCTGCTTTAACATGGTAAGAAACGTACTGTTGTGTGCTTTATTCCTCAACTCTGTTTTCACTCCTCATCTCTGAGTTTAACACTCACTGGAATTAGTAAAGCCAGGAAAGCTTCACTCCACATTCATATGATCATAAACTGGGAGCAAGGTCACCTGGCTTGTCTTTGATGTTATCAAGCACTGTGGGCTCAACACAGGTTCAGATGGACCCAGCAGCAGGGCAAGTGCAGAGGCTGAGACAAAGCTACAGTGCAAAAAAAAATTTGGAGTTGAGAGACAAAAAGCAAAATTAAAAGGGGGAAAACAGGAGCCAGAGAAGGAGACTGAGGATACAGGTACCTCCTGAATTTAAGTGCTCCTGTAACCTCCTATGGACACCATCAAGAAAAAAACCCAAACCTCCCAGAAGGATTCATAGCTGTATTTGATTCTCTCCAATATGAAGTTTAAACAAAATACTTCAAAAATTGCTCCTATGGCCCATGTGAGCTCCAGCTCCAAGGGAAGATCATCACTTGCCTCCCTCAATAGTAAAAGGACATCATTCCCTTTTCCCCTGTCTCCAGACCTGCTGCAAAAGCACACTCTCCCTTGAGTCACAGGATGGCTTCATGAACTGCCAAATAATTGAAAAACTTCACCTCACACCCTTGTGCCCTCAACATGGAAGACCAGTCTCTTGCAAGAGATTATACCAGTTAACACTGAGGTGACAGTAGGACCTGCAACACCTTGCTGAAACTCACAGTCAGAAAAGTAAAAATCTTCTCAAAGCATCAGGAATCTGGCTGATCTAAGCCAGCACGTGCCCAGGTGGCCAAGAAGGCCACCAGCATCCTGACTTGTATGAGCAATATTGTGGCCAACAGGACTAGGGGAGGAATTGACCCTTTTGCTGGCTGCACTGTCAGGTCTCCTGTTTGCCCCTCACAAGCTACTTCTTAGGCAGCAGTTGCTCTTTTCCAGCCCAGGCTCTCCAAGGTAGCAAGGTTTCATATTTATTCATAAATGCAAATCATACTTGCAGTGCGTAGCAAGACAACCAAGCTCCCCGTTCCCATGGAAACAATTCAGATGCATTTATGTGAATGGGCAATTTTACAAACTGCCAGAAAATCCTTTACAGCGTCACAACCAAGGGCAAACTCAGGAACTAAGCAAGCCAGCCTTTCAAAGCTCAGTAACAGCCGTGGGGAGATAAATAGCCATGCAGCAGTGGCAGGAGATACAACGGAGTCAGGATTTCCACTGGTGCTGGCTTTGAGCAGCCTGTCAGAGCAGTGGGAGACAGACAGCAGGCAACAGCAGCATAAGCAGAGGGAGCCTGGAGGAGTTCTTTGCCAATAGTTTCTTCCAAAGATGATATCAGGTTTTGGACTACTGTAGTGGCAGAGAAATCTGCCCCCAGCACACACCTCACTCCCCCACAAAAAGTTCTCCATCACCAGGAACCCTTGCAGCAAGCAATGAGGGGCTTTAGGGAGTTGGTTTTCATTATGGGGTTGCTGAACCAGAACAAGGGACCAAACAGGGAAGTGAACCACAAGCCAACGAGGTCCCACAGTGCTCAACTCTGCTTCAACAGAAACACTTGTGTGTGGAAGGGAAGGCTTTGGATGAGAGCATAGCACTGATGTTCACCTCTGGGCCCAGTGCTCAGACCAAAACCAAACCCAGGAGTTCAAGTCTTTGCCTGCTCCTTAAAGAAAGTAAGGCTCTGAGGCAATGACCACTTTATAAGCTATCGTTTCTAGTGTGGTTTCTGCCACCTCAAAATGAGGGTCCAGTCTGGGCTGGTCCTCCAGTGTATAAGGTGAGTCACCCAACCCTGAGTTAGATATCCAGAGAGAGAGGACCCTGACTGTCATCACTGGCTGCAGAGGACCCCAGCTGTCCTGTTCACATGGCAATCTAAGCTTTCCATGGCTGGATCTCACCCCAGCTCTCAGCAGAGCAGACACTGCTGCTACCATATGGCTGTGAGGAGCAGGAGAGCCACAAACAAGTCCAAACTGCTCAGAAACACACATCAGCTTCCTACAGCAAGACACTGTCCCTCTCCTCTACCAGGGGCTCTCAAAGGACTCCAGTGCTGGAGAAGAGGCAGCAAAGGCCATCCTTAGCTGAGGCCATTGACTATGCAGGTACTGCTGCTGCAGCTCCAGACATAACTTACAACAGCTTGCAGTGCCACTGCCATCACATAGATATCCCAGGCAGCCAGCCAGTCACCATGAGAGGGTTGACCAGGCAGATCTAAAGATTATACCCCCAGTTCCCAGCTAACCCCGTTCAAAATCCCTCATATTTTGCAAAGCTTCTTAGGAGGCAGGGAGGACGGGCTCTGGAGCCTGGCTGCAAGCAGATTTCAGTTCAGTCTGCCAGCTGTTTTCCTTCTTTCACAGATATGTTTTATTGGGCAGTGGAATGATGAGACTGTTACTTCCTTCAGCTGCGATTTCAACAGCAACTCTGCAAACGCCATCTTATAAAACAGAGAATTTCAAAGCAACAGATTGTCAAGATTATCAGATTTGGACCAGCACCTGCCAAATAACACATGCAATTTTTGGAGATGGGACCATTCTAAGCAGCAAAACAAGTTTCAGAGCTTCAGTAGGAGAAAAAAAAATAAATCTTTCCTATTATAGATAATTCCTTTATTTGCATATCAGCTACAGAGCTTTTGAAATTCATTTTAAAGCTTCACTAGAAAATTCTTTTTGCTGTGAAAAGTTTGAACTGGTAGCAGTCCAAATCACACAAAGAGCAGGCTGTGTCTCTGTGCTGCCAGCCAGCACTAAGCAATGGGGATCCAAGCTCAGGTTTTGCATATGTGCTCCTGCCCTGTTCAATTTACAAACCAGAAATCACTTTGTGAACTACTTCAAATGGTAAGTGTGAAATCTACTTTAGATTAAAGACAAATGTTATCAGATTTTAGATTGCTCATAGATAATTCACTACAACAAAGCAAAACTCGTTGTATAAATTACTATTAACCCAAATACTATTAACCCTCAGACCTCGTCCCTATGGATCACTATGTGCTGCAAGCACCAGGTAGATTTGCAGCCCCCTTACAGAGTTGTTGGAGGCCACCTAGAGACCACAGCTTGGAAACCACTTGTTTGTACCAGAAAAGCTTTTCTTCCTTGAAATCAAGGTGAGAGGGGCAGCCAGGAGCTTGCAGTGGCTGCCAGCAGAGCCTGGTGCTCATACCTGCTGCAGGGAGCTCCCGGGGCTCTTAACCTGTGCAAGTACTTCACCTACCAACACATCTTCCATCTGAATTCTGTACAGCTATTGTTTGCTGCTAAATCAGACTTTAGTACACCAAGTGTTCCTACTCGGAGGGGGGGAGTGGAATTAACTAAATCTTTAGTATATGATGAGAACAATTATCAAAATGTCATAGCTAATAAACATCATGCCAGTAATGGGTTTGATCTGCAACTCCACATGAGTTTGCCAACTTAGATTTCAGGGCTTTTCCAGGTGAGAGACAGTCACCTGCTGTGGAGGGGCACTAGAGGGAATTCCTGCAGCCACAGCAGAGCCCAGCTTGCTGCCCAAGGACTCACATTGATTTAAAGGAAAAAGGACAAAGACATCACTCAGTGCAACTGGAGCTAAAGGACATACATTTATATCCGTGGTAAATCTGGTCTATACATAAAATCTATTAAATCCTTGACCAAGCTGCAGGAACATTTTCTTTAGAATTTACCCAGCATTTGCATGGAGGAAAGATTCAGGGCCCACTCCACAAAAGAGATTTGGGACTCCTCTCTCTGCTCCTTTGACAGAAGACTGTTTACAGTGGCTGTTCCCTGTCATCTTAACACTGAACAGTTTTTCAAGTTGCTGCCAGGTTTCATTTAATAGGCTCAGACCACCCCGCTGCTGACAGCACAGTCCCTGTACACAGTGCATAAATGTTTCTACAGCTGCAAGAAGTGTCTGAAGAAACTTTTAGGAAACAGCATCAATGCAAGGATTCTGAATTCATCAACCAGATGTACCCATCCTCTTCCTCCAACTATTTCATTCTTGTGGAACTTAGTTACAGACAGGGGCTACACAGCACAACCAGCCCCTGCAAACCTTGTTTTCCTGCATGGTCAATATAAGATCTTAGCTAAGACAGTCTCACTGATCTGCAGTTTATCTATCCCAAACAGATGAGAGGAGTCCAATGATGTGCATAAAAGCATTTATTATTGGCATTTGTATAACAATAGATTTGTGAGGCACCATTGTGTTCAGGCCCTGCTCAATTAGCCTGGGATGGGGACAGTAGCTGCCCTAAGAGAATTCATAATTGGAGAGGAGGAGAAAGGAAAACAGAGTGCACCCACGTGGGGAAGGGCAGCACTGGACGTGCTTGTGCTGGCAAAGGACACTGTGGCAGGGCAGGAGATGAAACTCCCTCACTCTCCCTTGCAATGACTGATCAAGATGCTCCCCATGCCCAGAGCCCTCTTCTATTGAACAGGGTACCCTGATGCAGGCAAATGAAAAGCCAAAGGCAATGTGGAATTATAGTCTTGCAATAAGATACACTGGAGTGTTTTTCAGTATCTGTTAAAAAGCATGCAAAAAAACCAACCCCCTCTTCTGGGACCAAATTCCCTCATTTCACCTCCAGAGCATCCTTTGTCCAAAGCAAACACCCAGAGCAAGGTAGGAATAACCCCAGAGCAGGTTGCAGCAGTTGGAAATTGCTACCCCACTGCCCCCTAAGGCCACTTCTCATCAACACCACAGTAAATGGGAGCTAAACAGTACCCCTGATTCCAAACAAGCCAACCCCAGATGCTGCAGGAGACATTCAAGCTGCTTGCTTTTGTTTTTCTCAAGTCTTTGCACTGGCTCTGTGAGATTTCCAAGAGCCCTTTGACCTGTCTGTGCAGCCACTTGAGTTCCCAATGGGGATGGTCCCCAGAGAATAGTTTTTGTAATACGGTCTCATAAACAACTTGGTAAAAGAAAAAGATCTCAGAAAAAAACCCCAACCAAAACAACCAACCAACCAAAAGAAACAACAAAAACAAATGCAAAACAAAACAATGCAAATGATCAAACAGCTGACATGAATCAAACCCCCAAATCAGGCTGAGATCTCAGAGGAGGGTGCTGTGGAGATCAAAAGGCTTTCCCATGAAGACAGTACTTAAAACAGGGATGATTTCCTTCCAAATGGGTTCACTAGTCCATTATTTTTAGACTACTACTTTGCATCTATTCCCCTTGATAGGCCACTTCTTCCTCTCAACCACATCCCTCAGGGAAGTCATAACCCCCTGTCTGCACTTTCCCTGTCTGCTTCCCTGGGAACAATATCATCTGCAAAACCAGATTTATGACTTGGCTAAGAGAAGAGAGCTGAAGAAAGCAGACAAGGAACAACTTGGCCAAGCAAGATATAGCTGTGATCAGTAGCAGAAGTGCCAAGGGAGATGCTGGAGGAGAGAGAGATTCAAATGGGCTATGCCCAAAAACATGTGCCATGTGTGATGCTTTGGTAGCACTGGAGAGAAATGCAGTCACATCCAGTGAACCCTGGCCCAGCCCCAAGGCCCCATTGCACTAGAGCACCCTAGGAAGAAACAGGACAATTTGGTGCATGTAACCCACACACTTCTGAGAGCCCCACAACCCCAAGCAGTGTTTTCTCACTGTGGCTCTAGAAGCTTGAGAGGTTTTCTTGTTTTCAGCATTTTCCCTAAGGCACTCTGGCTGATCACCCCTTGGTGAGGCTTTGTGTGTTACAGCCATCTCCTCTTCCCTTCCCACCCCAAAACAGGGGTGATGCAGAAACCAGTCCCCTCCTGTATTGAATGACCACACCAAAGCCTCTGCAGCCATTACTCACTAGAGCTTATCTAAATATATATATTTAAAAGCAAAATACTCTCCCATAAACTCTAAGGCTGAGTCAGGAAATTGAACTGCTATTTGTTTGCTATTGATACCTTTTTCCCCACTTCCACATAAAAACCAACAGCATTTCCTACCAGCTCTGCTCCTTTGACACTTCTCTGTAACATCATCAAGGAAAGAACTTAATTCTCCATATATTTTACACATAGCCACAGTCTCACACCCAGCACAGGTCTATATCACTGCACAGATGTTGTTGGTGTTCTGCCACCAAAGCATCACCTCAGGCAGATATAACAGCTACTTCCAGAATCCAACTTACCATGTCAAAGAGCCTAAAAGGCTTTCACCTTCAACTGGATGTGCATCACAAATAAAAACTTCTCACTGCACAAAACGATGATATATAATATTTTTTTAAATCCACTAATTCTTTTTCATTTCCTTCAGTATTTTTCCTCTGATTTCTCTCTTAAAGGACATGATAACCCAGGCTAAAACCCCATCCCTAGACAAGCTAAAATATTTTGTGCTATTAGTTCATACACCTCGGCTCTGATTTCCACCTACACGCTGTGCAGGGAGTGCTGAGCAATACAAGTAGGTCTGTCTGCATTCATTGTGCTCAGCTCCAAGATCCAAACTACAGCATGTAGTCATGGGACTCAACTGAAGAAAACCAAGGCTGACCAGGAAAAAAAGTAAACCTTAAAGTGATTGAAGTGTCCTGTGGAAGTTCTTGTCTCTCCCTTCCTAGACTAGCCAGAGTTTCAGATGCTGAAACTACATGGGATAAGTCCAGGCTGTCATGTGTGTTTGGACCCTGGATACGATGAATGAGGCACTTTCTGGCTAACAACTTTGGCTGACACACTTCACAAGGTTAAGGCAAGAGAAAAACACAGGGAGCTTGAACACAGGAATGTTTGAATTCCTGTGGTAGAAGAGGCCATAGGCACATTTAGTCTAGTTTAGCAGCAAGATTTAAACCTCATATCTTGCTTATGAAAAATGGCTGGAAACACTTCTCTGACTCCAGTTGATTTCTCTTGATGAACAGCCTGTGTCCCTTTTATTTTGGATACTGTGAGCACAGTTGCTATTCTGTGCCCTGATGCAACATCATCCAAGGAATTAAACCAGACTGGGAAGTGGTGTGCACTAAAAAAAAAAATTCAAGTAGTAGTTTAAGACCTGCCAGATGAAGAATAGAAAAGGGTGAAAAATACTTTGGTGGCAGTTTGAAGAGTGGGGGATAAATGGTATCATAACTTGACATAACAAAACTCCAGACAGTACAGAATTAGCTCACCACAAGCTCAGATTAAACCTTCTCTCTAATAATGATGTGGCACAGGCTGGAGGTACTGGGAAAGCAGCAGCCTGGGCACACCAGCCCCTTGGCTGAGCACAGCACTGCACAGCCCTGGGCACTGGCAGCTGTAGTTCTCTCTCTCTCTCAAAATAGCTCCTGGAGTGAGCATTCCCAGACAACATGGAGATAGCATCCAAAGATGAAATGTGACTTTGGAGCAGATCCCAGGTATCTTCTCAGCTCGGGGATTACAGTAGAAATCCCATAGAATATTTATCACCTTGGAAAATGAATCACATCTGAAATTAATTAATGGGATTCCCCCAGGGGATAGAAGTCTCCTCCCTTTCCAGCACCGCACAAGGATCCAAAATTAGGATGCAGCCAAAGCTCTTCATTTCAAGCTATTGTTTTGTAGACACCCTGTGGGGACTCAGAGCTAAATGGATGTCCCTGTGGAAATACTACAGCTGCTCCCCAGTGGTGTGGAGGGTACCACTGCTGGAGGAGCCTGGGGAAACCAGAGCTTCCCTCCACTGCAGGACACTCTTCTTCCACAGCCAGGCCAGAGGCAGAGCCATTTAGACCAATGTTTGTCATTCCTGGGCTGAGATAGACACAGCAGCATCAATCAAGGCATCAGAGCAGCAAAGTAATGAATGAAATTTGAAGGAAAACAGGAGTGACTTGCATTAAACTCAAAACACTTCAGGGGGAGAGGAGAGCAGAGCCCCAGCCAACCTAAACCGCATTTGCCTTCCTGCAGAACAAGTTAGGTACAGGGCACTGAGAGCAAAGACAACCATTAAAAGATAATTAGTCTGGAGATTGGCAAAATTATAGCCACCTGTACCCAAGCTCTGATTAAGCACAGCCTTCTGAACTATAATCTTCAATTGAGTGCTAGTGGTTTGGGCTCAGACCCAGTGTCTTCAATCCAAGTTCTGATTAAATAGGAATCAGAGACAGCTCCTGGAACCCTTTTGACCTGCTACCATTCCATAAAGAGAGCAGGCTGAGTACAGACCACAGCCTGTCCACATTAATTACACCTAGAGATCCTCTCCTCCTTCCCTTTACTACTCAGGATTTGGCCCCCTCTTTGCAACACTGCTGTCAGCATGCCCACCCTTCCCAAGAAAACCAAAAAGGGCTTTGGCACAAGACCTCAACCCTGCCTCATGCCTCCTCCCCGCAGGCAGCTGGCAGCAGATCCCAGCCTCAGCCTTTGCTTCAGGCACAACACCACAGTCATTTTCCTTGGAGCCCAGACTTATTTTTGCAGGAGTCCTTGCCCCATGAGTGTATTTCTAGAGGACTGTTTTAAGAGATTGGTATTTTCCCTGCTGAAATTACCCACTGCCTCTTGGTTTACCCCCCAAAGACCAATTTGGGACCCCTCTTCGCACATACAGTTAAGTTTAACAGTTTATTTAGCAAGTCTTATAATTATGACCTTGAGCAAACTCATTATGCTCTTGGCACTTTAACACACCTTGCTGCACAAATGACATGAGCCAGCTATGCAGGGGAGTATTTAACCAAGTAACCAGAGAAATGTCCCCAGCATGGTCAGCCCAGCATAGAAAGGAGTATTTTTCATGGTGGCAAATACCCAGCAGGCAAATCAGTAGCAATCTTACAGTTCTGTCTTGCCTCACTGTCAGCAGCATCTGCTTTGCACAAAGCTATCAGAGTATGACCCTGTGCATTTCCCATTCCTGCCCTTTTCAGCTCATTTACATCAAAGACTCATAGTACTTGGATTTATACTTTTTGCAATATTTTATGTCTGACAGTGGATCCTTTGTATCAATAACAGGCTCCATCATCTGCAGCAGATAATCGCTTTCATGGCCCATTTCTTGGTAAGCACTGCAAATAAAGTACACAGACGACTTTTTAATCTCTTCTTGTCTAGTGTTTTTTGCCCATAGATGTCCATAAGCCAGAAATCAACAGTCAGCATGATTTTATGGCTGGGGCCAGTGAAACTAACAGAGGCAAAGTGACTTGCAGATTTTCAAAGTCTGAGAAGTCAAATCTTCTGCAAACTGCATTCAGAGGTTGGCTAGGAAATGCTACAATAACTAGACTATAAAGCAAAGCACTCTGATCTGCTACCACAGGAACACAGCTAGAGACACCTTCTGCCCTCCCCTCTGTGCATGGCTTGGCTTTCCCTGGTGACTCCCCAGTGTCCTTGCTCTAGGGCTATGAATCCCTATGAATTATATGGCTCAGATCCTGTTCAATTCCTGCAGCCTAGGTGACTAATAAACCCTCTAACACTACATCAGCATCTTAAAGACCATTTTGACCCTTCTCTTCACATCTTATGACTTCTCTGAAACCTCCTCAGCCAAAGCCCATGTTACCCTCTCCTTGATCTGTTAGACCTGACTTCATTCTCTTTTGAGTAAGTTTCAGCCTCCTACGCTCATGAATCAGCTGCTTGTTACACATCCCCTCCAGAGCCCTTCATTATTCATGCCTTTGCTTTTTTTGGCCTTGCAAACTTTTCTATTCCTTATTCTTCTTATTTCATTTTTTTTTCCCCTTTCACTTCCCTAGAGGTTGATAAATTCCTCCTCTGTCTCCTGGAGGATCTTATTGCAATCCACAGGGCTGGTGGTCAAAGAAATCAAAACACACCCTTTTTTTGCAGTGCTGAGGATGTTTCCCAATATTAATAGGCATTTTTCCCTCCTAGGAGGTGCACAAATACAGAAAAGCTAAACACACTGAGCTCCGTATGGGAGAAAATCCATAACAGTTCAGAAAATATGTAAGTCTATCTCTCCCCAGAACTGTTACCCATGTTCCTAATTGGATTTAATGCTTATAATCACTCTGTGCTTGTTGAAGGGCCCCATTAAGCCACCAGAGAATAAATGTGCCAAATCACCTTCATCTTTCTCATTTATTCTATTCCAAACAAATTAGCAAAAAGCCAATTACAAAGGACAATAAGTAAGCTGGGATGGACAACTGAATTGGTGACAGGAAAGGACTGCAGAAAGAAAGATCTAGAGATGCCAAACACCCTCCTGCCCAGTGAGGGTTTGAGAAAATTCTGGGAGCAGGGCTGAAGTGAAAACTGAACAACCACCTCCCTTTCTTCCATTATTCCTGTTTGGGATGATTCATGGCTCTAGTGTACAGGAGGCTCTGCTGGGGGTTGATGTGTTTCTCAGGCCAGGACGTCTCTTTTTCTGCTGATGATGCCCAATTTATCTCAAAAAAACCCAAACAATCAAAAAAACAAAACCAAATGATGGGGTTTTTTTCCAGCTATATATTAACAGCATCAGACAAAAATTGAGATGGGGCCACATACTCTTACAGGGGTGCACTGAACTGGATGACAGTGAAAACAGTTCAAAGAACAGAAGGCTCCAGGTCACATACCAAGAGAGAGAGATTCCCATTTTCTGTGTGTGTCTGTGTGTGTATATAGAGACACATACACAAGAATATCACCTTAGCCATGAAAAATAAGTCCTGGGCAGAAGTTTTCACAGGCTCCAACTTGTGCAACACGGCCAGAGAAACAGGAGTACAGCAGGGCTCCCACCACACCCCATTATCTGAACCCCCTTGTGGCACAGAGAGGCAAGAGGAGCCTCAAGATTTCTTATTTGTACAATCAAAAATGTTGATATCTGGCCTTTGATTTCTTTCCTCTCATGATTAACACTAAACCATGTTTTGTTCACATTATGAAAACATCCATTAAGATGGGCTCATTAATGCATTTCCTGACTCCTTTTTAATTAAATGGCTTATAAACTCTATTCTTTAATTTTACCTTAGTGGGGTTGATGGATGAGCACTGTAAATGACTAAGAAGGAAACAAGCCACTGCAGCTTAGCCACAGCCATTATAAGACACAATAGCCCTCCTGTGTCTGGATGCAAAGGGCAGTGAATGACTTTAGTGCCTTGACTGGCTAACTAACTAACCATCATAACAGTTGTTTGCATAAAGCCCAGTTAAAGGGGAAAGAAATCAGTAAAAGCCCAAGCTCAACACCAGCTCAGCTTCCCATGCTTGCCTGTCTTTCAGTCATGATATTCTGGGGTCAGATATATTCAAGATGCATTCATCACATTATCAACAGATTTAACTCTTGGCTGTATCTCTCCTTCTAGCAACCAGGTTTACACACACACCTGCCCCATGTATTCCTTCCTCTGCCCACACCTCTGGGCACTTTTGATCAGCTAAACATCAGCAACACCAGAATGGTTTTCACATCCCCATAACCATAAAGCACATAAGCATTGTGAGGGCTGGTTCTGGGGAGTGCACAAATAATCCTCAGGTCTCAGGGGGGTTGGTTGGGTTTTTTGTGTAAAACTGAGACATATCCCAGCATTTGTTAACCTGGGTTAGACAATAGACATGCAGGAGTCAGGCTGAAACTCTTCGGAGCCTATGACTGTGTTAGAGAGGATGACAAACAAGATGGTACTTTTTCTGGAAAAGCTGCTCACTCCAAAAGGTGGCACTCCTGGGCGGAGCAGGTATACCCATGCCCACAGGGAAAGCCAATGACAAGACATTTTACAGCTGGGATCCTCAGACAAACAGGACACAGGGGACATCAACACTGCTCAGACACTTGCTGACTGCTTTTAACTGGGCTGTTCACTCAGTTTTTAAATGCCTGAGGGCATCGTGCTTGGCTGGTAACTTTACACAGGGATATGCTACAGAAGAGCTCAGGCTTGGGATGCAGGTAAAAAGTTTATGCTGCTGAACTGAGAAGTTTGTAGGAGAAAAAATAATGCTTAAAAACAAATAATCTGAGCAAGGCATATTTACATGCAGAATCCACATCTCCCTTCAGGGATTCATTAGAAAAGGAAAGGAAGTTTGTTTGGAAAGCTACATTTATTAATGGCTCTGAAAAAAATAAGGACTTGCCAGCATTTTCCCCAGGTAGCGAATATATTTGTTGCAGACTAAGCCAGATCTTAGTTTAAGGGGTAAAGAGTTGACCTTCACAGTTCAAAGCAGAAAAAGGATTAGTCAAAATTCAGGCTAGTTCTGGAAGGGGCCATAGGCCACTGCAGAACATGACCACCACTCTTTAGATGCCACTATCTACAGGGAGCTTGCAGCCTCTGTGATTTGTTCATTCTGTAGCCCAAACATGTTCAAACTGGGATTCCTGGAGTTCAGGCTAGTACTGGATGAGAATTTCCAGAAGATTCTGAATGACTCTAAATGCCTTCAAGAGGGGAACATTTATGCTAATTATCAACTTCCCTCAAACTGAGAGAGATTAGATTGGATCCAAAGCTTGAGGTTCATGTCCCCCAGACAGTTGTGACAACTGTGCCCTTTCCCTGCAATTGCTGGTTTGATGGATTGCTGGACAGTTATTTACTCCTAGGACAAGAGCAGCACAATTTCTCAGTGATTTCTAACACTTTCTCTGGGTCCGTCTGCTTTGTCACTCAGAGCAGCCAGACCTGGTACCTTCCCTTGCCAGAGCTGCTGCTCACACCCCATTTGTGATGAAGGGATGTTCAGACAGCAGTTCAGGCCCAGCGGGTGGTAGAAGATGCAGCAATTCATGAAGGTACCATAACAGACTTTAGTAGAAAGGACAGGCAGCAGCTCCCTGGGAAAACAAACTCTCCTCCCACACCTCAAGTGGTATCTTCTAAAAATATTCACAAGAAAGAAAAAAAAAAAAATCACTCTACCAGAAAGGGGCATGAGCAGCATGGACACTGGAGCACAGACTCTGCTCTCTTTCCCCAGGAGAATAACAAGCACAAGAATTAGCAGTGAAATCACAGCTCTAAACCAGACCATCGTCATTTGACACTGGGTTAGCAAACTCACTGCTATTTGCCTGCTGCAGATTACCCTTGATAGAGGCTTGCAGCATACCTCATTTCTCATAAACCCTTTTTCCCATCACTTCCCTGTAAGATTGAACCAACCAACTAGGAGGAATCACTCCCATGTGTGCTCTTCTCCCCTCATTGAAGAGCCTCAGTTTGGTGCCTCAGCTTGTTCCCTCTGCATCTCTCAAGGTGCTATCCAAAAAAAAATGGAAAAAGTTAATGCTTCCTGGATTTTTTTTCTTGCAATATTAATTTCCATGTAAAGCCTCTCCACTAGTACCACAGTGAAAGTTCAGAGTGTTGTGCACCATGTAAAACAGCAGCCATAATGCCAACTCATTAACTCTGATGCTCACAGACAGAAATAACCAAATATTAATACCCAGCACATAAACCATAGTTATTTGCCTCAAAGGAGGCCTTGGGAGAACTTATTCATTAACATTTGTTGACCATTTGGAAAACATAAATGAACTATTTAATAACAAATGTTTCCTTTCCACTGTCTCATCATTATCAGACGCCTCATTGTCATTAGATCAGCTTGACTAATGGGATCCTAAATCCTAATTAAGGTCTTTAGATTTGACTTTCACACAGTACAATAATAAAATTAATTCCAGTCAAGAGGGTATGAAAGTGCTTTCCATTGGAAAGTGCAATTCTTTCAGAAATTATGTCAGACAAAGTTTTTGGAAGGAAATGGTGTCTTGGTTGCTCAAGTCAGCTGTGAAGGAGCTGCAGAGCTGTGTACAACTGAAGCAAAAATGCCTAAACATTCCTAAAATCTTTCAGCTGTAGCTGAAATCTTTAAAGGAGAACAAAATTCTGTAGTTTTCTCTCTGAACCAGAAACTCTTGGCTATTGTTACTTCTGCATCAGAGTAGTTCCATCGGATCCTGGTCACAACAGGGTTAGGAATTTTCTGCCAAAAAGGAATTTTGAAATTTCCTATTTGCAGGTGTGCATCTGATCTGTTTCTCTCTGCACCCACAGCTGCATCTGTTAGTGCTGCTACAGGATGCTGTGTCAATACACTAGCGTTTTTGGAGTTTGAATGAATTATTCCACTTAATATGTGGGGAATTTTTGCTCCACTGGTTTTAAAACTGTACCTTAAAACTGGTTACAATTAAATCTTATAATTTTGTTCCCTATGAGATGAGTTTCCAGCAACACAATTACCTGTGAGAAGCCAATAAAAGGCCATAGCTACAGTGCAATAATGAATTTCTAAATTAAAGTTTGTTTTGCCCTTGAGTCAGAGCAATTAGCATCACACAACATCCTCCCAGAGCGGTGATGCGAGACTTCTCAGAAGCCACTTGTTGTCAATGCAATCAATAGCTCGCATTCAGGAGTTCATTGTGCACCATAAACAGCAGCTTAGACAAGATCTAGCAACAGCCAGTCTGAATAATATGATGTCTTTGGTTAACCTGGTTGCTAGGCTCTGATAGAAGCATCAATTTAACACCCTCAAAGACCTGAGAGCAAGGACAAGTTGGTAAATGCAGAGCAGGGCAGCTGTGAGCAAGGGCAGCTTGGGAGGGGCAGCAGAACAGCCCCTGTTCCAGCAGTTCTCAGGTCACTGGATGCTTCAGGTTCCTCTTTCTACATATATCTTCATAAAATTGCCCCAAATGCATGTGTCACCACTAGCTTGGACTGTCCCCATATTTCACAATTAGCACAAAAGGTGACAAGTTCTATCATGACATTATAAAATTCCATGCTGATAAATAAGACAGATACTGAGATTCCTGCACAGAAAGGTGTAATGGAATCCATTGCTTTAAGGCTAGAATTATCAGCAAAAGAAGAACTGTTGTAAACTTCATCATATATCATTTTGACACATTATTTGTCAAGACCAGTATCTCGATCCTGTAAACCTGGAAAACCAGATTCCTCATTTCCATTTTTATGTGCAAAACCCCCAAAAGTCTGATACTTCCCATTGCAACACGGTCCAAAACATACCTCCAACATACAGCATCATTTCCCAGCCTTGGCACAACAAAACCAGCTATTGCAACAGCTCCACTGATGCACACAAGCTTCACCTGGTCATTTTACAGTGCAAAAAATACTATAGTTAAAACATTTTACTTTTAAAAGGCCACATGAACAGAGATTTTTCCTGAAAAGCCACTCTGTGGGGACCAAGTTTCACACTCCTACTGGAATCTGAACTACTCCAAGGTGCAAAATTTTGAAAATTACTAAATTATGAGAGATGACCAGAGAAGGAAAGAATAAGAAAATACAGCTTTTGAGGCTGGAGTGGTGTGTTGCCGGAGCATTGAAACTTTAATTAATGGTCTTTTTCTGGCAGAACTGGAAAGAGAATAAATAGCTGTAGCACAGCAGTAGCACAGTTGTTTGCAAGTCTGTCCTTCTGATTATCACACAATAGCTCTGAATAATTGCAAAGTTCTCATGTATATTATAACCTTGGGAAACACTCACCTTGCTGTGCTACTTTAAAGTGTGCTACTCAGAGCACTGTTCCCTGTCAGCATTCCTAGCAGAGTTTAAAAGCTTGCTTTTATCTTCCAGGTTTGACCTCCTTCCTCCTGACTAGACATGGTTTTATGTCATGCTAAGAGTTAAGAGCAGTCCCCAAAATTCTAGGAGAATAAGCACTGTTGGAGAATTAATAATTGAGTGAGGACAAAGCACAGATTTAAGTGTTTGAGGGTTTTTTCCCCTTCAAATGGACAATACACAAGCACACTTACAGACTCAGCAAGCATGTATCACGTGGTGGTATAAGGCTTTCAGAATCACTTCCAGACCTTTTACTGTAGATTTGGTGCCTGATTGGAGATGATCTAAAACAGGAGTCACCAACCTTTTATCAGCTCGAATGCTTCAGGGAACCTCGGCATGCAATAACCAACAAGAAATATATTTATAATGACACCCAAGACCTGCAATCTATGCCCAAAATTGTCCTTATCTCCTTTTGAACTCAAAATAACAAAAATTACTATCACTGCAGTAGCACAGTAATTGGTTCAGAGCCTTTTCTATTAGTTCTCCCTCATCTCATCCCCAAATTATTAATAATGACCCATCAGGAAGGGTGTCAGATCAAGTGGTGGATATTGCCACTTGTACTAGAAGCCAGCTCTGCAAAAGCCCTAAGGCTGAAGGAATAAGGCTAAATAATAAGGCTAAATTATTACCTAATAAGGGAGGTAATGAATTAAACAAGCCATCTTCCCCCCAGCTTGCATCAGGCTTATCCCACCTAATATCAGGACACAGCATAGGTAGGAAAAGAATTATAAATCACATATTGTCTCTTCAGGTTAAGGAAATGTTTCTACCAAATACAGACCCTCTAACACATTCTGTAAAGATTATCTTATTTCTTTTTCCTCCTTTCCAAGCAAGAAGTGCAGCTTAGGGTTTCTAAACAATGAACACAACTATCCCAATTTGGTCCTTTGGAGCAAAGCATTTACTAAAATTTATGTTTATCTCTAAAAAGTATTTTTTCCATCTACTATGGCTCCTAACATCACAAAGGAAAAATAAGCAACCAAACCAACCAGAAAGACTTTTGCTGTGCTGTTTTGATGTTTGAAATAAGGTCATTAACTTTGTTTTCAAAATGTCTATGCATACAGCTTCACAGCCATAGCAAGCTTTGTAAGGGATGCTCTTTTGTGTCTTCATGGCACTAGTTCTTTCTAAACATTTTCTAGTCAAAATTTTTTAAATCCAGATTTTCATCCACTTTTTTATGCTTTAGATTGTTGATAAATATGGAATGCAGTGTTTAGAGATCCTTTCACAGTCCTTATTATAAAAATAAAAGCATTCTGAAAGAGTCCAAACTTATTTGGGGGGGAAAAAAACCAACCTAAAAATATTAAAAAATAAAAATTTTTAAACCAACCAAACAAAACAGTTTCCAATTACTTGAAATAGAAATTAAGTGCTCACTTTTGAAGAAGGGATGCTTCCATGCAAGTGACTTGTGAGATCACTTCCCTACAACAACAGTCAATAACAGGAACCCCAAGGAGTTGGGACCCCATTTCTAAGGCAAGATTAATAAACATACTGCAAGTCTTCAAGAATTTTAGTTCTGAAGGAGTCACAGAAAAGGAGAAGCTCCTAAGATCACTTGAGGTTGGCTGTTAGTGGAATTATGTTTATTCACTAAGGCTACATCCCACTTGTATCCAAGAAAACTTCCAAAATTAATAGAGATATATCTATCTAAGAACAGTGACAGAATGAGATTGGTTGTGCTCTCAAAAACCAATACATTTTAAATACATTTACAATACATTTAGTCTGGGCTTTTCAAGACAGCTGAAGGAAACTTGGAGCCTAAATCCCTTAGGTGGCAACCTTACTAACACATGCCTCTGAAATAGCTCTATGTTTCTTACCACAACATACATCCATTGTCACCTCGGGTGTTTTCAAAGCATGTCTATGTCTAGGGAAGAAAAACCTCAATCTCTCTGTCCCCCTGCAGAAAGAGATCAGTTCTGCTTTTTCAGGGTAGAACCAAGTGCTAAGCCAGGCTCCATTTCTCCTGAGTCTCCATGGCAGGATTGTGAGCAGCAAGGACCACACATTTTCAGTGCTCTCAGGGCTGAAAGCATCTTCCTCTGTCTAACCAAGTCTAAGAACCAAGATATATATTCAGATACTGGTTCTTCCCCCCACCCCCATCACTTCTCACCCACACAAGATTCCCCACATAAGGTAGGTAATTGTTGCCCAAAATGGCAACACATGCTCTGCAATTATCATTAGTGTTAATTAAAGCCTCTATGCAGTAGGCAGCTTTGAATTGCTGTTTACACTCAAATCTCTGAACATGCTGCAGGTAATTAAAAGAGAAGCATCAATCCAATACTGCTGATTTTTTATTATTTTTTTTTTTTATTCGCAAGAGCTTGATAATCTGATTTTGGTCATCACATATTTCTAAAAATAGAAGTGAATTTCCTCTGAAGGCCTGATTTTCATCTCACTAAGTTATCTTTGTGTTTCTGTGGACTTTACTGTACCAATGCCTGGAAATTCTAAGAGAATTCAGTCAGAAAGACAACATACCAAAAAAAAACCCCAAACTAATGAATCACATGTAGAGGTGGGAAAAGGCCTTTCTGTTTTTCAGCCCACTGACAGCAGGTACCTAGGCATGCTGCATGCACCCCAGGACAACAGCCAGAGTGGGAAGGAGGCACAGGGGCTGGCAAGTCATTTGTGTTGAGTTTCACAGACACACCTGAAAAACTCCATAGTTGGCATAACATATCACCACTTCCCAGACAGAGGAAAAGATGCAACACACCCCAGTTCTTCTGCATCTCCTTGTCTGATGGGCACCAGCAGGTTCTGTATCTTCACTGTACATCTGGAATTCAGCCTCTTTTAAAGACTGCAGTGCCCAAGTACCAGTCCCTCTTCCTCTCTTGCTCTCTAACCTAGCAGAAGATACGTATGACTTGTAGTAAAAATAACATTTCCCCGACAATATTAATCCTTTATTTCTCAAGGCTCTTTGGAAATGTAGTTCTAAGAGTGCAGCCAAGTGGATGACAACAGCCTCTCTGATGTCACCCAAACCAAATGCTTCAATGGCAGTTTTAACTAAATCCAGAAAAGATCTGGATTTAGATCTGTAAGGCTAGTATAACTACCTTGTGATAAGATTAAGATCAGTAACAAACAGGGATCTTGGCATGTACTTAAAATAACCTCTCACCTCAATCTGAAGGTTTCTGTGGCACAGAACCCACAAAACCAGAGCTCTGGATGGCTCTCAGAGGGATTAAGCACTGTACTCATAAGCCCAAGGCAGAGGAAGGGCAGGGTGCTTGACAGAACCTGGAACTCCAGGCTGTGGGAAACCACCAGGAAAAGCTTTACCAGGGCAAAAACAGGAGGTCAAAACACAGCACACTCTGGGCAATCCAAAGCACACAAGTTACTCTCAGAACTTCACAGCAGTTCCTGCACTGAGCCCCAGCAGTGTTCCTACACTTTAGAAATGTACAGCTGAGGAATAAACACACAGAATTCACCCAGTTTTTTCCACATGAAAGATGAAAGGGGAAACTTTGCTATAACTCTGCTTCAGCCATTAAGAGAACAAAACACTCAGATATCATTTGTTTCTCTATTAATTTTCTCCTTGACCAAAAAGCTGATTTTCCAAGGAGGAACTACAGGGAGTGATATAAAAATAAATTAATTTGTAAAAAGCACAGATGAAACATTACCTGGAGATAGCAAAGCACTCCTCCAGGAAGACCAAACCTCAGATGCTGCTGAAAAACTAATGAGTTTTAATGAATGGCAGATCTTAAGCCAGCAACACATAATCAAAGAGATTAGAAGGAAGCTGATTAGATCAAAGTCCCAAACATGGTTTAGTGACCACCACATCTGGGCACAGAAGGCTGAATTCCATGTTAAGAGGAATCTCCACCACCACCCCCAACTTTGTGCCTTTAATCAGAGGAAAAAGAAAAGCTGTTTGAAAGCCCTGTGGCAGGTGTGAGGAAGATAAGCTGGAAGCAGATAGTCAAGACAACAGCCTTTGGTAAAGAGGAGACTGGGGATTATCACCACGAATACACGTTCTGTGTAGCAGAGCATGTCATTATTAATAACACCACTTATCCCTCTTACAGCATTTTAAGCTTTCAAAGTGCTAGACAAATACTAATCACTAAGCAAAGGTGCCAAGAATCCCTTCCTATCCTGCTGGTTGCACAGACTGAAAGCAGAGTAAGTACAACATGTACAATGGCCAACACAGACCTGAACAATCACTGCAGTTAATAACATTACAAAAAAGATTGTGCTCTAAAGGGAAAGAAATTAGTGTGCATCCATTAGCAAACTGTTCTTACCTAAGGCAGTGGAGGCAGAACCAGATGTAGAGGGAGCAACAGATGCTGCTGGGAGGAAGATGGAGCATAGCAGGGAAACAGAAACGTCTATAGGAGATAAGGACAAAAACACCCAAAAGTGGAGACCTGAGAAAACCTTGCAGATGTACTGGGGAGCAAAAGGTGAAGCTAGAACAAAGATTTGAGACCAAATATCTTTAAATCAGCCAAGAATTAGCAGTTTCACTTTATCAGGAAGAGGGAAATATCAAATAAGCAACTGGTAATTGCAAGGGCCAGTCAGGACACAGGCTCATTCCTTGGCAATAGGAATGAGGAACAAATTATATTCATTTTAGGAAATGATGGGAAATTGCTGCTAAATCTGGTGAATGCTGGTTAGAAAACTCACATGAATTAGTCCTGTCTAGGTCTTGAATATCTAGCAACACTTTCTGCAGAAGTTCTCAACAGAATGCATAAAAAGGCCAAGTCTGTAACTGTACAGAGTGATCCTCCCTCCAGCCACACAGAGAATCACTGGAATTGCCACTGCACAGATGCTAACTCCTGCAGCTGCTGAACACCTCCTAGGAAGGACTGCAGGATTCCCCCCAGTCTGGCTGGGCCCCTCTGTGGCTTTACAGGTGCTCTGCATCCAGGTGAGCTCTGCCCTAAGCACCCATCTGAAACAAATGCAATTGAAAATACTCCACCATATTAAACCATCTCTTCTGCTATGGTGGTACCAAAGCCACTAGATTTCTGACCTCAGCTTTAAGTCAGATATAAATAGAAGAGACAACCTATTTACTGGCAAATTTCTCTCTATTTCTGGTACAGGAAGGACACAGAGAACCACTGTTCTTTCCTAAAACAGAAGCTGTACAAGCAGCTTGAGATGTGCAGAACAGAAATTCAAGTGCAGCTTTTCAGGCAAATCCTGCCCAGCCCATTCACTTCCCTTCCAGATAATGGTTGTGTGATCTCCAAGGCAACAGAGGAGACAGACCTCAGCAGTGTGTTAAATGAAATTATCTCATTAACATTTATTTCCTGGTTTACTGTTTCATTGGCTAATACAGAGGATGCTACAGCCATCACAAAAAAAAAAAAAAAAAAAAAAAAAAAAAAAATTTAAAAAATCCTGTGGTCATTCTGGAGAAACACATCAAGCAGTGAAGAAGAGGTCCCCAGCTTTTCTTCCCTGAAGCTCTGGCACAGCATCCTGGAGTGCACTAAGGACAGACTAATCCTTTCTGCATTAAAAATGCAGAAAGCACAATTCACCACAAGGCACCAAGATTCTCATACCTGTTTAATTCAGTAGTTTGAGTTTAAAAACTATCCGAGGTTCAAAATTCTCAACACATCCATCTCGGGGACACACAGATGACTAAAATTTAATCATATTTGTACCTGTAGCTCCTTTTGAAAGTTTTGGCCATTTTTTCCCCTTTTCAGCTGAGCAAACTAAGTAGGACACTAGCAAGAGAGAAGAGAAAAGAACTGGTGAATAACAGAGAAATAGCTCTTTGGAGATCCTAAAGTCACAACCCTTGACATCTGCCTAATGTCAGGGTTTCAGCCCTATCCCATGGCCAAACACCAGTATCTCCAAGACACCATAATTGAGTTAGGGTTGTCAAAAGTCAAGTTTCCTTTACTGAAGAAGAAGCTCCAACTGACATTTTCCTCATTCACATTGCTGTTTGTAGATTAAATACTTGCTCCAGGGGTCTGAGTCCAACAAGCAGCAATGTCACTGGGAACACTCGTGTGATCCCCAGCAGGATATGATGATGTTTCAGCTCCTTTTCCCACACCATACTTGAAGCAAACAATGTATGGTAGAAACTGCTCACACTGTGAAGAAAAGTCAAAGCAGATACCACTGGCAGCTGCCTCTCCCATTCAACCTGTAGAAAAACTGGTGAAAAGCTCTCATATCTTACTAAATGAGTATTTCTTATTCTTCAGTTTCCTATCCTTTGCTGGGTGTTTGATCAGAATTGCTGTGTCCAGTACCTCATTGGTTGGAGTTTTCATTCTTAAATCAGGCAATATTTCCCAAAGCACTTCTTGTCAGACAGATGGAATTGACACATTTCGGTGTGTCTTCTCAGGCAGAAATACACTTTCTCCTCCTAAAAGGCTAAACACTTCTTAGCAACAGACAATAATACCACCTAATTCCTCCAGAGCCTTTGGATATGTTTTGGATGTTTAAAATTCAAGGGAAGAGCTGTCAAGTGAGATGTTAATTGTGCTGTCAGTGCAGCCGACGAGAATTAGTGAAATTACCCTTCAACAAATGTAGCCTACATAATCTCATCAGTAAAAAAATAGGTTTCCTTATCACACAGAAATTGGAAAGAAGATCTGAAATAAGAAACATCCATCTGAAATCAATGCTATCTGAAAGATGTAGCCAACCAAATGCATTGATGGAAGCAACAATAAAAGAGACAGGAAGAAGAGGCCAGCTGAGGCCAGTTGAGACCATAGCAGCATCACTTCACACACCAGGGTGTTTGAGAAAGACACTGAGCCAGGGTGACCAAAAGAAGAGAAGGAGATTATTAAAATCATTATATAAAATCATTAATATCATTAAGAGATACATCTCTTAAATAAGCAAACATGTTACAATACAGTCCAGCTTCAAGTAAGTATTTATGAGCTCCAACTGGAAAAAAAAAATCAACAGCAATTTTCACATTTTTAGAAAACCTTAATCAGGCAGAAATGAGAAAAGCATAAAAATTGGGAAATGGTGCATGAAATGGCTGCACTTGTCCTGTGGATTTCCAACAGCATTTGTACAAAGCCAAACACTCTCATTGCCCACCCAGGATCAAAGCCTCCCAAGGCCTCAGGGCAACTTTCACACTGATATATTCTTCATTATATCTCATAATGCAGAGGCAGAACTCAAGCCCTACCTTTCAGTTATTAAACAGTCATTAACTGTGATTTCTGCTGCATTTCTATTGCTTCCATTTACACTGAAACCACTGATCTGAGGACAGATTTCATCCCTCCATCACAACTAATCAGTAACATGACAAGAACAACCTAGAGGCTTTGCAAGCTTGCACTTTTTCATGTTTTCTGAAGATGCACAAGGCCTTACGAAAGAACAATAAGTCTCCTGCATGCCAGATACATGGACTTCAAAATGGAGAGAAACACCTTCCATCAATGGACACAAGGACTGGCCTCTGGGACAAGGAGACAAACTTGCAAGCTAGAAACAGCAGCCAGGATGTGAAGCAGCAAAACCAGACAGAAATATTCATTCTGTTAAAAATTAGCTATTAACAAAACACCATAAATCAGCTTTAAGTGAGAAGAAGCAGCTTTCTTTTCATAGTTTCAGGGGGAAAAAGAAATTATTTATTTTGAAACTACTGGCTGGTTACAGCTAATGTTAGAGCTACACACTGAAAAGCAGAGTCAGGACAAGGAGCCTTACACAGTCCTAGTATCATTGTCCTTATTTAGTCAAAATTTCCATCAGATTCAGTTTTGTCCAGAGCTGGACACCAGACTTGAGCTCAACATAAGAACTTTCATTTATCTCAATGAGAATAGGGCTATTTTTTTTTTTTTCTCCTCACAAAGATGCCTACACTTGTTTGAAAACCTGTGGTTTCTCATTGTAGCTTTTGGAAGAAGTCAAGACTTCCTGCCAGAAAAAGGGTGAGGAGGGGAAAAAAATAAAGTAAAAGATAATTTTCTGACCAGCACTAATGCAGAAAAGCAAAAGCCTGTAAGTCAACAGCTAGAAAATTAGTAATTAGGTATTTCTCTGCATCTCATGGTTTAATCAGCCTAATTTTTGTTTCATCCTTGGGACCATTTGACAAATGGCAGTGAAAATTCACCCAAAAAACCTTTTGCAAGACAAGGCTGCTTTCAATTTTAGTTGAATTACTAACAAGATCATTTTATTTTGTTCAAAACATTATTCTTTGGTCAGTTACCAGGACCATTTTCCTAGTCAAAGTTTTATGTGACACATGGTCGTTAAAGACAAGGTTTGATGCTATACCATGAATAGGTATTACACTCACAAAGATGCCTATATCATCAGTTGAGCTGTCAGTTCCCAGTACCTTTTGCTCCCTTATAATTTTTTTCAACAAGTCCTTCCATTCAATAGAAATTTCATTTTCTATTCAAGAGTTTTGTAATAATGCTTTGCACTGTGATATTTTTGAAGAATGAAAAATATTTCAGCTTTGCAAGTCTGATCTTTTACCATAAGCACCTTGTAGACAAAAGACAGTGAAAACAAACTGATAGATTAATAAAATACAAAAGACAAAGAAAATGGGTCTATGGGCATAGTTTACTCCCAAGTAAAAATTCCTTTAAAGCTTAGACAGATTAATTATCCTACTGTAGTCATCAATAACTTTTCCATTCATTATTATAGGCTTTGTGCCTATAATATGATGTGTTTGGAGCAGCAGGTGTGAGGGTAACACCACCTGGGCTTCACACCAGCAAAGGGAAAACAGTCTACAGGTCTGCAGTCTCTCTTAGCCAGAGTCAGGCAGTTTTGGAAGCTTATACTGCTGAAAGGAACATATTTCTATAATTTATCTGACCATTTCTGCAGAAAGATTGGGTTGTTGTTAGGTCTGGTTTTTTTAAATCATCATTTCACTCCAATTTTCCTCTTCGATATTGCTGCTCACTATATATGCCCCAACAGGTGGCATCACAGCTCGAAGCTTGCAGTCTTTACCAACACGACTACCTGGCCAGGGAAAAGCAATCTTCACAGAATTCATTACTCCTGTCCCTTATCAGGGGAAAGCAGGTGCAAGAGCAGCATTTATAATCACTGAGGGACCTTCAATCTGGAAAACTGCTGCTTCTCTCCCCGTGTATCTGGTAACCCTTATGTCTTAAATTTGGTTACTGAAACTACTCAAATACATTTAGGGTGCTCCAGCAACATAAAAGCAGAAATTGTATGTGCCCATATGCACATCTGTGAACATACATGTATGTCTGTCATACATATTTTTATTCCCTGGCCCCTAGAAATGTCTAGTCCAAGCATTATATCTGTACATTTACCTGAGAATTTGATTTGTGGCAGCTAGCCCATAATGTTAAGAATTGTATTTATGACTGTCTGCAGTATTTACCAAAGATTAACAGCCCTGAAAGAGTTGGAGCTAAGGAATTATTTTCACCAGGAGTCCTGAAAAAGCCTCACCCTTAAAGCAGCCAGAGATCTCCCACCCCAATACTTACTGAGAACAGAGGATAAGGCATCAGAGGGACAAAAGCAAAGCTGTCTGTGAACAGACCTTCCCCCAGTGCCTGATGGCACACACAAGCACTCTGAAGGACAGCCCTATACTTTGGACAAGGTGCTGCCACAGGTTTTTCCAAAGCTCAATGCCACAGACATTTTCTTCCTAACAGCTAAAAAAAATTTCTGCAATTTATAATTGCTCTGTGCCATCTCATCCCAGAGGGAATACTGGCAGAGAAAAAGTTCCCTACTTATGCAGGAGAAGCTGCTGATGTTAAAAATACATGGCACGTTCTCAAGTCATCACAGGCCCTCGTTGTCAGATGGATCTTCATTCCCTACCATTAAAACCAAAGTATTTTCTTATCAGTTCAGGCTCTCTCCTCACTTCCCCCCTCCTCGATGCAAATCTGCAGAGGCAACCACAGGCTGCTGCTGACATCAGTCCTTAGCAAAAAGAGCTCTTTATGTAAAGAAAATAAATTACTACTGACATCTTCCTGTAATACATCCTAAAGGTCCTATCTGTTAGACTTCTTCTATGGAACGGGACTGGGTGTGTTGTATCTGAAGTTGGAGTCACAATTTATTTGAAAACACAACCAAAACCAACATCTCCTGCCTAAAAGATTTCCATGTGATTTGCAGTTCCCCTGTTTTATCCCATTAACATCTTATCACAAAGCAAAAGAGCATTTGAGCAGCCAGAGCCAGGCAAAGAGCATGGGCATTCCAGCCAGAGAGCACAACTTAGACTGCAGCATAAGGAATTGCATAGCTGCAATATGATTCTATTTAAATACCCCTCATGTTGGTACAAAAGTAATTTGATTTGGCCAGCAGAGCTCCTCCAGCACTGGATGGGAGCACAGATCTGCACATCAGAGGACATCAGAGGAAAAACCATATGGCTATCAAAGCAGTTGCTACTGCAGACCTGCAGAATAAGTGGGGAAAAACCCACCACCTTTATGGTTATTCCTCAGCAGCCATAAAATCCTGTTCTCAGATTAGCAGACAATTCAACCTCAGTAATGAGCAATATAACACTTCAAATACTTTCTTCTTGTTCCCCCAGCAGGGGGTCTCCAGGGACTGTAGATTAAAGTCATATTTGAAGATAAAAAGCTGAAAAAAAAAAGCAAAAAAAAAAAGCAATGACAAATTAAAGGAGATCCAAAAAAAAAAAAAAAAAAGGAGAAGGAAAAGAGACTGAAGACCTAACCTGACTGTAGAACAAACAAAAATACCTGCCAATGCTAAGGAAGAAAAAGAAAGTGAAGTGTTTAGATGGCAGAGAAGCTTAATGGATTAGATTGTCCTTTTGGGAACATGAGCTTTAGCCAGATTAGGTAACGCACCTTATCCACAGCTTAATTAAAGGCAGAATTCAGCCCTTAGAGGAATAAGAGAAATCAAAATATTTGACAACAGGAAGCTAATAACAAACTACAAGAAATCCCTATTTATTTTCCCGTCTTAGCTAATTTTCCATCCAGAGCATCTCTGGAGGAAACTCCTCTTCCCATTCAAGTCAACAAGAATCTCAATACACATCAAGACCCCCTGAGCACTCAGCTTTGTGGAGCCAGATCATCTCTGAAATAAAGCACAGAGCCAACCTGTATTGGGGCAAACCCTCAGTGCACAGGCTGGGACTTGATATGTCTGTGAAGTACTATCATCAGAGGAATAAGGGAACCTGACTCTGGTAGGAAAGAGGATCGATTTTGCAGTGATGAATCTCAGCTGGAAGAAAGTGGTTAAATGTTATTTTTTAATGAAATCTGCAGAAGGGAGCTGTGCAACAGAACATTACCACAGGAATGAAAAGAAAAAACAGAAAGCGTCCTCCACACCCTGATGTTAATTCAAGAGTGAAAGGTTTAGGAAAATATTACAACATATGTGAAAAAAAAGGACTGAAAAGCTCCACTGCTGATTAAGCATCAATACACAAGAAGGAATACACTGATAATTAACACCAGCATTGACCAACTTTGTAAACATCTGCAAGCTCTTTTAGGATTATTGAGATACTCCATCTTCAAATTCAAAGCAGGTTGCAGATCACATGAAATCCAACTAAAAGCAACAGATTCACATCAAGTCCTCTCCAGACTTCCCTTCTAATTTGCTTAGATGGCTCCCATCACTCCTGTTTCAGAATCTGGTGTCACAGGACTGTATCTGCGCCACTAGGAATGTATTTATTAAACAAAATCATGATAGACAGAGTGACTTAACTTCATAACATCCTTCTCCCTGCAGAATCTGGAGAAAACAGAACTTAGCACATATTCTGAGTGCTAACGAGTTTCAGCTACTGTGGACCAAAGGCAAATTTCCAACTAACAGCCTCTGTTCTCTTAGCTCTGTTCTTCCTGCCTTTCACACACTATTTTGTTGCTACAGGACTGAAACCAAATAGAACCATGGACCAAGGAGGAGCAACAGTAGCTGAGGAGAGGATCTGAAGAACCAGGGAAGGGACATCCAGCTGAGTCACTCAGCAGAGGAAGAAAAAGCTGCATGAGTTGAGCTGGGTTTTTCTTCTTCATTGTCCTTCCTCAAAAGCAGCTGAGTTAGGGATTCAAACAAGGTCCATCTCTGGGCTGGAGCAGAGCTGCTGGGGTTTAGCTGATGAGCACCCAAACACAGCAAAAGGAACATTTCTCTACTTTTATTCCAGATCCTCTTACCAACACAAAATGTGTGTTTGTCCTAATGGTCTCAGCATCTTGCTGTTCTGGTTATTTAACACAAATTGCTCACAAAAGCTGGGCTTCATTTTCCCCCTCATTATGGCAGGGCTCCCCAGAAGCACCAGCCTGGGGGCAGAGCTTTGTTTTGTTGGTACAAGAAGAGGAAGAACTGTGACATTTTTTTCTGGAAGAACAAAAACGTTGTCACACAGACTTTTTTTTTTTTGGCTACAAGAACTGCCCAGAAAGCTGTCAGAAGCAACCTTTTGTCTCTTAGTTAATCTGCACCAGGAAATGGGGAAGGGAGGGCAGGGTGATGAACTTGCTGCTAATAAATAGATGAACATCAGCCTCTCTGCAGCTGAGAAATCCTTCCCATCCCCGTGTGCAGCCCAGGGCTGCATGCTGGTCCCCAGCCTGGCCTGATTAACACCATCCCACTGCTGCAGGAGCCTCACACTGTGATTAATTAGGCATATGCAGGTTGAACTCCTGGTGCACACTTGAGAGGGCATTAGCTGACATCAGCTGTGACACTCAGTTGGGTCCCTGTCTCCTAACAGAGCCTCTTCTGTTTTTAGCAGCCCAGCTATCAGGAATCAGAAGATGTAGTAATTGTTTAGAGTCCAATCAGCAAGAAAATGTCATTAGTTACGTAGATGCAGGTGGGGCTCTTTACAGAAGCCAGGAGAAAGAAAATAAAATCCACAGGATTATTTAAGGAATATGTAAATACTCCTCAGACACCTGTGAGTGGCCTTTCTGACCAAGTTGTGTGAATCACAGGCATTAAGATAACTAACTCCTTCCAAAAAGGGCTCCCCATAAATAGCACAAGAATTCAAACTCAAAAAGTAAATTTTTTTCCCCAAGAGGCTGCAAAAGGAAACTTTAGGCACCTGATTGCTTCTGCACAGGGGTGGGGAGGGGAAAAGAAGGTTTTACATGATGGGTGCCTCCACAGGAATGTGACGGGGGGGGGGGCAAAACTGTGAGGCTGCCTGTTTAGAAGTGAGCAGAGATGCAGCCAAAGGACCTTGTGTTCTGAGCACCTGAGACTTTGGACACAGAGCCTCCAGTCGAGGGGCTGCATGCCTCAGTTTCCTGCATTTCTAAAACAAAGCTACATTTTTAATTTATTTTTTTTTTGCATTTAGAAAGTTTGTTGATGTCTTTAAGAGAAGAGGTTTTCACCTCAAGGAAATGTATCACTACTAAATGTTTGTCTCATATTTTTTAGAGTATTTGGAGCCACTTCCCACTGTTAAAATATTGCCTCTCCATAACTAGGTAAAACACCCTCTAACAAGTCAAGCTCTTCTGCTCTGCCACATCTCATTTTCCATGCATGAGAACAATATTTCCCCAGTCTATTCCTGGCCTTTGCCTAGAAGGAAGGATAGGGCTTCGGTAATTCTTTAAGATTTATTCATTTTATTTTACTCTTCAACTTTGTTTAAGGGCTGCTGGGGTCAGTTGGAGTTTTTAACCTCTCCTTCCTTGTTCCTGTCTCACACTGACAGGCACCACTCCCAAACCTGCAATTTCTTATTCTTCCCCATGACATCAGGCTCATGCAACAGTTCCCTATTAACCAGCTTCTGTTTCTTTGTCTGCTGTGACATATACACAATTTGACTTGGTCTGGGCCCAGAAGCTGCAGCTGGATCCATTTTCACATGGAGATGCCCAATATGGTATGAGATCCATGGTGGATGCTCCTGCTCCTTTCTCCAGCCCCTGTAAAGCTGCGCTGCAAAAGACTCATGAACAGAAAGCAGCCCAACTTTAGTAGTCTCCTGGTTATCCTTTCTGAATGTTTGCCTCTAGGATGTTCATTAGTAGAATTTTGCAAAGCTTTTTAAAAATAAATTAATGTACTTTTAATAAGGAGATATGCCATTTTAGACTCTTAAGCTTTTTATTACCAATAAGCTGCTCAAATATTACAGTCATGCTAGTCCCTTGAAGAGGTTTAAATCATGAAAATTTAACTAGAAAAGAACTAGAAAATATATTTTTGTATTTTCCATTTCATATAGAAAATATAACTAGAAAAGAAAGGAAGCCAGTTTGAAATATCAGAGGTGTTTTTTTCTTTTTGGTTCCCTATTCAAAGAACAGCTGGAGGCCTCAGAATCTGAAGTCCTTCACTGACTGAATTCAGCACAACTAACAACCCAGATCTATCACTCAAAGACAGACAACTCCTTGGGAGTGGACTTTAAGTAATTAATTTTTAATTTCAAGTATAGCAAGGCAAATTCCCTGTGTAGAATTAACTCCTTTGACTTCAAAGTTGCTGTGGTTTAGGCCCAGCTGGCAACTAAGCACCACACAGCCACTCCTTATCCCCCAGCTCCACGGGATGGGGAAGAGAATCAGAAGAGTGTTTAATAGAACAACACAAAGAGAAGAAATAACAGTAATAACAATAATACTAATGGAATAGCACATAAAGCGAGTGATGTACAATGCAACTGCCAGTCACACAATCACAGAATGGTAGGGGTTTCAAATCTGGCTCATTGTTTTCTCCAACTGATATTTTCACCTTTACTATCCTCAAACTTGAACTAATTATTATCTCCAACAGGCTTTCAAAAACATTCTTGCTTCTTCTTGCATTTACTCTTGTTTTAAGAACTATCCATCCCTTCTAACTACATTAAAGACTCTGAGGGTACTCCTGCCCTGACAGCTTGGAATTCCACATGGGAACAGGGTGCATTTTTCTGAGAAACATAACAAAGTTCTTAGCCTATTGCCATGGTGCTGCTCGCTATGAGGAATGCACTCCACACACCAAGCAGTCCTGCACCCCTTCTCTAACAGCCACAGATGAATTCAAGTTTGTTTTAAGAGGAGACCATCAGTAGTTTACCTGCAGAGCCAGCAGGAAAGCTAGCAAATGAAGATGGGCATCTCTACCATGGAGTTAAAACCTAGCAGCAAAGCTTGGCATGTTGGTAGCATTGTCCTCAATTCTTGTTGCAAAGCAATCATAAATGTCAGATGGGAAATGGATTTAATTCCTCTCAGCCAGGTGGGCAAGGTCCCTGGTCCCACCAGGATTTCATGTGTGTGTCACTTAACAACATCTATCAGCAACTCTGTTCCTCTAGGACAGATTAAGTCCATGGAGCAAACGCCTTCCCACAACACTAACTGTCCATTTTCAAGCTGGCCACAGTGTTCCCCAGGGGTTCTGCATCTGTGAAGTTCTGACTAAGGAAGAGGACTGGTGAGAAGAATCAAGTTTTCAGCAGGTTATTGAGTTACTCGGGTAAATAGGTGCCAGCATTATTGCAGCACACTGGAATTTTTAGCTCTCCTGCTAAGTTCAACCCTGGCTGTAAGTTTTATGTTACTTTTGAGTTGAAGAGCAAAGCCTTGCCCAGAGACTGACTGGCCTGACTTAACCAAAAACCTTCCAACTGATCAGAGGCAAAGAGGAGAGTAGAGGACAGCTGAAAGCACTGCCAGTGGAAAAGATAAATAGTCCACCAATTAAACACAAAAAAACAAATTGACCACACTTTTCTTCAACTTCTCTTCATTGTTGTTCATTACAGAAACACTGCTGCTTCAGAGTGAAATGCTACAATCATCAAATACTGGTCTCTCCTTGACCATGGCAAATGACATGAAGCAGTGAAGGTGCATCCTCACTGCCTGCAACAGCAAACACTCTGCAGGTAGCACAGCCTGAGTACTTAGGTTATTCTCAGGAGTACTTTTCCAGGTCACACATTTGCTGAGGAGTGTGCTATTACCTTCTCAGGAATAACGTAAGGTGATTACAATTCCTCTGATGAACTGAGTCAGAGGAACATAAGCAGAGAGCAGCCATCCCTGATGTGCCATGGGGATGCAGCAGGAGCCCCCAAAGAGGCTCCAAGCCCAGCTGAAAGCTGCTGGATGTGCTGCCATGCAGCAATGCATCCTGCACACATCCATTAACTGCCTGCTCCCTGGGGAGCACAGCACAGAAACAAGGTTCCAACAGAAACAGATCTTTCGAAGTCAAAATTAAGATTACTTGAGCTCTGCATTAGAACTAAAGATGCCATTACCTCACAAAAGATAAATACTTTGACACAGGAGTGCCAGACAACAGTATAAACACAGGGGTAGATGGCAGGGGTGGGAAGTGCTATAAAGTACATATTTATTGTTATACTTAGTGTGGAAAAAAAAAAAAAACACAGGCAAATATAATTCTCCCCATGTTGTTTCACCTGCTTTAAAAACTAGCCAGGAAAGCAGCCAATGGGCCTGGTGTGTCCATTCCCTTCACTGCCAGAGCAGCCATCCTCACACAAACTGGGGGTCACTCTCTCCAACTACATCATTTATTTGTTTTGGGTGAACCACACCCCCCCATCCAAATGTGGGTGTAAGGCTGATGGACATAACACCACCAGAGCCAAGGAATAAGTACAGGAGAGCCCCTCACTCCCAAGAATCCAGCTCCCCTGCACCTCTCACAAGCTGCCTTCTCTGAAAGCACCAGGGCACAGAGAGCTCCTGAAGGCTCCACTAAGTTAAAGGGAGCTGCAGCTTTCAGACCCCTACTGCTAAGTAAGAGATGGTGAAGGACCTAGCTATGATGCCAAATTAGCACCTACTGCCTCGAGCCCCTGCTACCTGAGGCTATTTCTCCTACAGGAGATATGTTTTGGGGAGACCCATGTCAGGATGCCCAAAAAGGTACCTGGGTGTGAAATAACAGCTGATCTGTGGCCAGAGTTATGTGCAAAAATAAACCCACTGAAGAGAGCAGGAGCACGTGCTGGAGATTGCTGGTGCTGTGAGGGGAAAGGCACAAGCCAGGAGTGCAGATGGAGACTTGGTACCTGGTGCAGCAGTGAATTCTGCTTGGCCTTTGGCTAATGTCATGTCACCACTTTGCTCTCCAAAAAAAGCCACTGCCACCTCACACAGGGAAGCCATCAAGAAAAGGCAACAATTATTTTTGAGGCTGAATACTATAGAGTTTGAAGGCTTGTCGTTATTTTTTAAAGGCATATTTTTTGAGGTTGAAATGGAATTTCTGAAATATTCGTGTAGAAAAGAGCCCCTGTATGCCACAATTTTAGCTGCTTCCCAGCTTGACGTGATGCCAATGCACCTCCCCAAATCACCACCCTGGCACACAGCAGTTCACCCTTGCTATGGCAGGCTCTGCAACCACTCCATTAAGTCACACTCATAATCTCCTGGTTGTTGTAAACAGGCATACAAATTGCCATTTTTGTTTACAGAAAGGCTAGTGAAAGATGGAAAGACATGCAAATTTAGCACATTGCCATGTGAACCCTCATGTTGGAAGGTTTTTAGAAACAAGCAGAGAAAAAAATCAAGAGTTTTGGTCCAAGGGAACACCTTGAATCTCAGGTGGTCACTCACAAACCACAAATAATAATTTGCACGGTCCAAGAAGAGCAATCTGCAAAAGCAGCTTCTCCACAGGTCCCTGGCAGAACTGCTGGGGAAAAAAGTTGACAGATCTCCTGGCCTTGCCAAGTCTTAGTCACTGCTGAGCCCCCTTCAGCCTCTCGAACACAAAGGTCACCCAAACACTATTTCATAAAGAAGTGAAGTGCCAAGTCCAAAGCTGTGACATATTTCATTTCATTAGGTGAAATGTATTTTCCTTGGGCTGTCTGTGGGTTTTGTTGTGAATGAGGATGGAAATGAATCCAAACAGAGAAGATGCATCAAGCCCTGCTTTAGTGATAATTGACTAATGTGATCATATCTGAATGTTTTGCATCAGCCTAAAAGGGGGTGTTTCAATAGAATGAGTCATTTGAATTAAGTATAATTATTTCAGTACTCTAATGCCTTTTTTTCTATTTTACCACTAAGAAATGTACTTTTATTTAGAAGTAACAGCTGTGCCACAGCCTTTGTCTAACCTTTACTATATTGGTGACTGTGCACTGGAGACAGTTCTACTAACCACCAGCAGCTCTGGAAGACATGAGGAGGTAATAAATTAAAACTTATCCAACATAAGTCACCTTTTACAACTGGTCCACAGACACCTTTTCTAGAATCAATCTAGTGGCTGCCAAAATGACCCCCAATTCTTGCTGTCTCAGTCTTGAGGCTGGTCCTGCCCGTATACATGTCTGATGAAGGATGGATGATCCCATGGAAACCCTTTCTGATCCCTCCTGGGGCAGGGGGTAAAGTAATAGAGAAAAGAATTGTCCCCTAGAGTAGATACACTGATATTGGGGGGTATTTTGGGGAAGAAAATGGGAAAAGTTAAAGAATAGTGACATATACCAGAGAGAAATGATCAATAAATAATATCTTCTTACCCTGAAGAACATTTTACAGCCTTCTTTTCTGGCTTCTCTAATACAAGAAGAATCTCAGTAAGGAACCAGCAATTTGTTTCGAAGTGCAACTAAGTCATGAACTGGCCCAGCTGCCTAATGTCAGATGCACTGTGACACTCTGCATTTTTGCCTGTTGAAACAAACTCTTTTTGAAAAGCTCTGTGCTAACCATCAATCAGGAAACAAATTGAATAAGAAGAGAAGCAGCATGCAAGAAACCCCTCATGTTCCAGGAGCTTCCAGCCCCATGAGGACACGTGGGGATGAAGCTGATGCTGCTGTGAAGTTAAAAGCAGGAGAGCACCCACTGTGGCCAGTCTGCCAGAAACTGTCACGTTATATCCCTGTGGTTCATGAGCTGAATCTGGAGAAAGGCTCCAGCACAACTCACCCAGCTGAGGACTCTGAGAAGAAAAGTGTCTCCCTCACTCATTTCCTGTCCAAAAGTAGGCAAAGTATAGAGAGGATCATTGATGATACTTATCATCCAGGGGGCAGGGAACTATTCAGAGATCTGAACAGAATTGTGTCTGAATTCCCAGAGGGCTCTGAATGGTCACAAATCAAAGCAGAACAGAATTACATCTTCACCCACAACAGAAAATTGTCTTTGAGCAAAACCAAATCAAAACATTTATAGCAAAGTCATTTGGGCAGAAAAACTTCTCAGCTGCTCCTCAAGCACTTGAGAGCACTTACAACTGCCCAAATGCACCAAAGACCCCCAGAAATCCCAGAAGCTCCACAGCACGGGAATGAAAACAACAACCTCAAACTCAGTGCAGGAAGCTCTTCCACTCTCAATCAACATCCATCAGAAGGAAAGTGATTGCATGCAAGTGAGAGAGAACCACCACAACTTTGGGACTGCAAGGAGCTAAACCACAGCTATGGGGCTACAGAAGGAAAAGAGCAAAGGAAGGAGGTGGTTTCTGGCAAAGGGTCAGCCTCTCCCTCCACACCAGCAGTCTCCACTCGCTGAGACAGCCAGAGACGGGCAGACTGTGGAATTCCTGCTGGCTGCCCTGCTCCAAACCTAACCCACCCAGTTTAAGTAGGTTTTAAGGTGGTGTTTTCATGGCAACATAACTATTAGGCAACAGCAATATTGCTGTTAAATCCTAGAGAAGTGAAGGCAGCTGGAGAGGGTTTCCTCTCCTGCTTTGTCTGTAAAACACCAGTATCTTATTTCCAATAATATAGGAGCTTTAAGACAGATTTGCCATTGTGAGGAGAAAATATCCTGTTTTTTCCAGGGTTGAAAGCTAACCTGCAGAGCATCTGCTCTTTGAGAGGTAACACAAAGATGTAAGAATAAGACAGTTTTCAGAAGAAGAGTTAAAGTAACACTAATTTGGCAACCCCAGCAATCACATTCCTTCCTACCTGGGAGTTTCCTTCTCCCAACCCAAGCTCATTCCTCCCAGCCACATGCTCTCCTCTTGCCATCATTGAAGTCAAATTATTAGCATGAAGACTAATGCAGGGTGCATTTTAAGCCCAAACTCCTGAAAACAAAGTCCCTGTCTTAGTTCCAGTGTTGTGATTATGATTAAGGTGAGTTTATGCTGCATAGCAAATAGTCCATAGCAGCAATGGGAATTTCAAGGCTCCCAATCAACTCTATGAATAATAGATTCAGTAAGATTATTATTCAGAAGTTTAGATCAGAGGCAAGTGCACTCTGCTTATATAGCCCACACGGCCATAAAGAAAAGTGGCAACACTTAAAGGTAATAAAACTCACCATTTGAAAACAGCTGCACAAACCACTATTTGAACTATTTCTCTTAAAGTGTTTTTCCTTCTATGGAAATAATTCTGCCTCTGATGGTGATGGCTCCCTTCTAGGCTATTGCATTTCAAGGCTTTGAGGACTGAAAAAGACACCGGCCCTTCTCCCTCACTCATTATACCAGGTACAACCATACACAAGCACATAGAAAAGGGTAGAAATGAGCTGGTTTTCACCCCATACAGTAGAGATTACTTCAGTGGGCTCAAGTTCTGAGGAAGAATGCCCAGAGAGATCTCAGAAACACCATCAGTTTTGAGGAAACTTCAGTGGCCTGTGGCCTGGGTTGTGTGGGAGATAGTCAAAGGCAACACAGATGCTCAGATAAAAACTCAGATAACAGGATCCCAGAACCCCAAACATTAAACTCAACTCAGCCAAGGAGTCCATTTTTCCCATAGAAACACAGTAGCACATTTTACTTATTTTATACCACTCCTAGCCTCTGGTATGCTTGGAAACACACAGCATTTTTTAGGGAGACTAACCTTGACATTCAGCAAACCATTCCAGTGATCACAATGTCCCAAACTCCCTGCACAAATTCATGTGTGTGTCCCCTTCCCCAATTAAAGATTTTTCTCATGGCCCCATTTCTCCTGAGTTAACAATGACACTCAGTGGCCAGGAGAATTCTCTGCAGTCTATACTCGTGCTACACATCCAACAGTTTATATTAATTATATCTTAGATATAACAAATGTCTTCTGTGAGCTTCAGGGTCCTAAGACTGGGCTCAAACTATACAGAAAGATGACAGAAGGAAAGGCTTAAGATAAAGGTGAAAGAAAAACCATAATCTTTTTTCCAATTTGTGCAGTGACCTGGGAAATATTTTCCAGCAATCCACATCCAGGCTGTAAAAAAAAAGCAGACCAGAGGAGGTAAAAGCAGCTCTAGATCAAACTATTAAACAGACACATTCAGAGAACAAATAGTCAAAGCAAAACACACTGTTAATGTGCAAATCCAGACCACAAGCTGAAGAGTTAGGTATTTAGAATGTATAGCTTTTGTTCTGTTCTCCTCTCCCACCTCCAAGGATGGATGCAAATCAGCTGCACGAAGTACAGCTTGAGAGTCTGTCTCTGGGGCTTGTCCTGTTGCTTTCTGAATACAACAGAATTTCTTATCTGTGCTCCAGTGCTGATAAGTCAGAGTGTGATGGATAACCAAAAGAGGATCAAAAGCAAACACTATTGTGCGTGGATAAATAGGGGATGAATAATTCGAGTCCATGCCCAGCGCTGAATCAGAAGGTTTGAAGGATTCCTATACATGTCTCCAGCCACACAGATCACACTGGTGCAATGCCTTTCAGTTTTGACCTAGACACAAAATTACTCTTTCAATGAATTTAACATTTGATTTACAGCATTCCTGTACTGAAAGAAACAAGTAATTAGATATCACACTTCAGGCATTACAATATTGGGTGTTTCCCAGAATCTGTGTTTTTATTTTTTTTTACAGTAATTCTTCTCTTCCCTAAAGTGCTCTTTTTATTATTTGTCAGAAGACAGTTTGACACTTTTTTTAATATATCAACCCTGGACTGTATCTTAGGCAGATGCATAAAAAGCAGGAATTACTCTTTCAATTTATTTTACAGTGTAAAGCACATGTCATTTTAAGGGCACACATATGTTGACAGAATCTTAAACCTTATATTTTACTCCTTCTAACAATACCAATCCTACTCATTTAAGATTCCTCACTTTTCTTTGGAATAGAATATTACTGCACCACAAAGGAAAAGGGTTTCCATCCTATCTAATTGCAAAGGGAATTCATTTATTGTTTTTTCCCCTCTTATCATTGTGGCATAACTGTGTTTTCCATGGTTGCAGTGAAAGCATCAGTAAGATAAACCTTATTATTAAACATTCCCACAGCTGCCAAGTCAAGCAGTCAAAAGACAAGAAGCACAAGAACTCAGGGTTGGCTCCCAGCATGTATACATTATGATACTAACTTAATAATAAGGTCTACCTTTGAGTGCTCTGAATTTTTCATGCTCAGAACTGCACCCACTGAGCATAAATTAAATACCATGAACATGCTCCTGGCGACGTCCACTTCTCTCCAGTGCCCACAGGCAGGTTCAGGGGCTAATCTGACTGCACTGAGAATTTGTGAATGCCCACTGCAGACTTCTGCTGAAGGAACATGAGCAAATAAGACACCTGAATATCAGAGTACTCACAATAAGGAACATATCACTGAAACCATTTGGAAAATTAAGCAGCTTCTCCATCATCACATCACAGGTGAATACAATTTTGAGGGGAACTGAACTGGCACAGGGCTCCCTGCAATGAAGCACCCTCGAGTCGCCATTAAGGGACATCCCCATCTGCCATCTAGCCCAGGATAAAAGCTACAAACCACTCAAACACACTTAAGAGCAGAATTTTAGAGGCATTAATGGCTGAGATTGAAGAAGTCTCATCTAGGTTGCACATAATCAGTGAAAACTAACACAGCTCAGCACTGATCAGCAGATTGCATGCCCTTGCACCCACTGGGCCTTTCTTAGGGCTAAAGGCATTTTACAATTAGCTCCATCTCTTAAAGATTAATAGTAGCCTAGAAAACAGCAGCTTTAATCCTTACCCTTCTTCTCATTCATTCTAATGATGGAAAGGTAAATTAAAATGCTCCAGAGTAAAGAAGCATAAAAGATACAGAGGATTCTACCTCCCATAAAATATTAATCAGATTCACTGACAAAAAAAACCCCACAACATATTTCTTATTATTAAAAAGACAAGTAAATTACAATTCAGAATTACTCCAGCTGCCAAAATAAGAGAACTCAATTCTGTAAAGCTCCCATACATTAGCATAAATCCCTTCCAGGTTAATCAACTAAAGAAAACAGAGAAGTGACTCAAAGGGTGACTTTTGCCCATAGTACTCAGCTTTCCTAGCAAGGCTTGTGCTGGATTTAGACCAGTCAGGAATTCAGTTGCAGAAGAAACTCAGCTTGCAACAGAGATTGACTGATGGAGATGCACTGCACGTAAATCCACTGCCTCAGTTAGAGTACATATTAGCCAAACAGGTCACTATATTTACATGGCAAGTGCTGAGTATTTAATTACATTGCAAGATCATGCTATCCAGGTTAATTATAGGCTACCTGCCAACTAATTATTTCTTCTCTTTTCCCCATCTTCAAACCTGCAGCTGCTACAAAACAGAGATCACACCCTGACTTTATCCAAACAACCTACAATAAATACACAGTTAACAAAGAAGTCTCTTTAGCAAATAATAGCTGCTATTAATATTAATGGCAACTACATGTGCATAATGCTGGGAAAATTAGTGTTTATGGTATTTACTTACTAAGACTGCTGGAAAGCAAATGAAGGTCAGTCAGAGGTTAAATTTGTTACTCTTTGCAAATGGGTGGCTCAATCTCCAAAGGTTCTAGTGCAAGTATCCCATGAAGTTTCTTTAAAAGTGAAATATCCACAACAGCAGAGCCCCAAAGGCTGCCAGGGCAGGTACCACCACCATGCCCTGCAATAACAGCACCCAGCTTGTTGACAGATCCATAATACCAGATCTTGGGGAACCTACATCTTGGTCAGCTGATTACAACCAAAAAAGAGCTGCTTTCACAACAAAAGGAGCAGGAATGCTCCCAAATCTCCTGAGCCCCACCAGCCCTGACACAACAGAGCTTTTATGCAAAGTCCAGGCACTTCAGGGAGTCATGCAACCCAGATTTGAGCATAAACTCTTCACCATCCCATCTTTCAGAGGCCAAATTTATGTCCTGAAAATATACTGATGTAACACTCTTGGAATCTTGCATCACATCCAAGTGAACATAAAGGACAAGCAGAGAACAGAGATCATCAAAATAAGAACTACAGGTGCTAGAAAGGTGAGAAAGGAATATTGTGTAGCATCATAATAAAAAAATTATTCCTACTGTTTTACCTGTAGAAATCAAAGCATTTCACAACGTGATCTGTTTACAGCAGAGAAACTGAGGCACAGCAAAGAATTTATCCAAAATCCAGCAAATCAGTAACAGCATCAGAAATTGCACCAATCTCCCAGAAGCTGCCTCAGTGCTCCACACCCAACCCTGCGTCATCCAAGGACATCAAATAACTGACAGGTGACTAGGAAAACTGAAACTCTGGGAATGAAGAGGAATGAAAGAGAGATTTGTACTGTTCAGTTACCCTGCCTGACATTCAATGCTTTAAATAACTGTAGTACCTCTCCACCAGACCCATTCAGAATGAGATGAATTAAGTCCGAGAAGTGACTTTTTTTTAGCCCTATTTTCAATAAAAGTTATCTGAGCAGTCACAGTAACACAGGCATTGACACAGCAAGCTTTTAAACTTTGCTGGGTGGGAGTTTTGTGCCAGACCTCTTGCGTATTTCCCTGTTCAATAATAACACCAAGACAATGAATAAACCTCTCTAAGTCAAGCCTATTGAGTCAGAGAACTGGACAAGTATTTATCCAAGCTCTATCTCCTAAATGTTCATATTAGATCCAGCAGGTATCCTTTTCATATGAATAATTTTATTGCTATAGATGAAAATAAAAATAATCCTATTTTTCTCATTCCTATCAACCAAGGTTACTTTTGGAAATAAAACATTGAAAATAGATGCTTTTCAGCCAAGCCCTACAAAAGCATGTTTGGCCAAGAACAGCTTGCTCTCAGTCATCTAGAGAAGATATAAGAGTCTGGGGATATAGATTATTTTTAAAAATAAAAAATCCAGCATTCCATCAGAAAGTGCCAACAGCTCTAACTCAGGTAAATGCCACATGCTGCCTCCCCACAGTGATGGACTGAGAAGAAAAGCAGAACAAACATGGGCTGGAGATGGACCTCACAGCAGGTCACAGCACATCTAGGCAAGACACACAGTTGTCTGAGATCCAGAGCGTGTCCATAGATAGAAACTTCAACAACTTCACATCCTTAGGCAACTATCTGTTCTTCAGTCTTTCTTTTCAGTGCAAATACACAGCAACATGGACATTAAAAAACAATACATGATATATGCACAAGAGTCTCTACAGTATTAAAAGCTCTTTGTTTTGCAGTGTAAACACACTAATGCAAGGTTGTGCCAACCCCAAAATACTAGTCACCCAAAGCACCCTGAGGCACATAGTGATGTCCTGCCAGTCAGTGTCACTGAGGAGTCAGAAATGATGAGACTGACAAACAAGTGACTCAGCTCTTGGGCATCACTCAGTTTCACTTGCTCCAACACAATCACCTGAGATCGTGGCAGAATATGCAAACTGGCTCAAGACAAAGATGATTTCAAGACATTTCTGAATGTCCAAGACAGCTTTCACACCTACAAGTGCAAAGGAAGCTCCCTAAAGTATCGTTTCACTTTTCCTTGAGACCACATAGATTAAACTGTTTTAAGCCCATTCAAGGCAAAAAGCTGTTCACACATTATTCCACCTATGGCAGCTCCCTGGATGATTATTTCACTCAGGCAGGGAGGCTGACCAAATACAAAGGTGTGGTCCAGACTGACCCAAATTACCAGCACTGCCAACTGCCACAAACCTTTCCCAGCTCTGCTTCCTCCAGAGACACTGGCAGCATTCCCAGGATTTTGTTAGATCCAGACATAGACTAACCATCCTGGACACCCTTATCCTATCATATGAACTTTATGCCAGGTTCTTTTTATACAATTTGTAGTAAAATCCTTAGTGGGATTGCAGCAATTTGAGGCTACAAAGAGGATTTAAGTAAAGGCTCAGCAGGAAAGCAAACATCAGCACAGCTTTATGGCCAGTAGAACAGCAACCTTTGCTAGGGAGTAACCATTAAACCCAGAAAGAATTAGACATGGCCAAGCTTTCTCACTGCCCCCAGAACTGTGAAGTAAACAAGCAGCAGACATTTCCAGGCTGAAGCACAGTCCTGTTATCAGCCTAGAGGGAATTTATATCCTGAGTTAAGCCATAACGAGATGTGCTTACGTAACAGAACAGTTTATAGGGCACCAAAGGGTTCCAGGTGCTGCTTTAATGCCTCATAAACTTCCAGGCTATGGGATAGTTTGTATTTACAGTGCCCCATTCTCCCCCTTCAGGGTTTCCTGTGATTTTAGGATAATACTGTTGCATTTTATTAAAAAAAAAAAAAAAGTAATTTAATCCCATGTTGACATGTGACTTTATTGCTTTGTCAAAATTAAAAGCAAAGTGTGATGTTTCTGTTTACTAGCTTTGTCATATGGATGAAGATTATTTTGTTAAATAATGCTGAGAGCTGAAAACAGCAGCAATCCAGCACCAACCACACAGCCACATGATGCCCCCTCCCCAGCCTGGGATGTTTTGTCATTTCATTTATTCAGACAAGCAGAAAGCACAAGGCCTGGCTGGTGCAGCACCTTGGGCTGATGAGACTCACAGCACCCGAGGCAAGATGCTCCCAGCCACAGGGGCATCAGTGCTCAGTCTCGGAGCATCCAACCAAAACACCCCCCAGAGTCCCCTTGCTGTTCATGGTGGATTGAATTTGAAAATAATTTGCTTTCAAATGAATTCATGGCTTATTAAATGTACCCGAGTAAAAAAGACTTGGAGACATGGGGCACATGTAGCTGTGTAACTGGCCAAGAACTTATTTTAACATTGATGGGGTTGATCTTTAGGGTATTTGTTCTCTGCAGCTATTCAGCCTGACCTCTCTCAACCCAGTTTTCTCTCTACATCCAGGTAAGTTACCAAAATAACACAGACCTGCAGCTCCTGTCTTGACCATCAGCTGGTGAAAGGTGAGCAAAGGGCACCTGCTCTGCCTTGTGCATCTCCCTTGCACTGGATGGTCCAAGGGCCAGATTCAGCAGCACCCACGTGGCAGCAGCAATCCAAGACCAAGCTCTGTGTTTACAAACCTACATCAGTCATTTGGGGAAGGATCTCCAAGGGTGAAATGTCATGATGAAAAATTGTTATTCATCCCAAACCAAAACAAATCACTCTCACTCAAGCCAGGACACCTCACCCTTGAATTCCCTCCAGGCAAGATCAGCAGCAAATGACATAGTGTCATACTTTATAAATGTCACATAGCAGGGCCAAAACTGCTTCTGCCTTCACCCATTATAAGGGTTGAGTGGCTGTTGTGCTCATCTGCTATGGCCTCCCATGTTACCCAAGCCAGGGAGCTCAGCAGGAGTCACTCTAGGTTGAAACTGTCAGGAATCCTCCCTTTGCTACTCTGAAAAGCACATTTTTTCCCCCAAGTTGCTTGAAAAGTTTGGATTATTCATATCAATTAAGTATACTTTCTTGCATCCCTCTGGAGAGTTTCAAAAAGCAGCTTCCAAAACTGATTTTCAAAAAACTAATAGAAGAGAGAAAGTCAGGATTATTTGATTATTTTTTTTAAAATCATGTCCTGGCTAGTGAGACCAAGTGAGCCCCTGGAGCACCTGTGGCTTTAGGATATGCTTGGAGATTAAATGGTTTTAACTGGAGTTGTGCATCTGATGAAGGAAACCTACAGTTTGAATAAGCAGGAGCAGACCAGAAACAAGCCAGGGTGAACCTCCTTTAACCCATCATCTGAAGGGACACTTCACTTCCAAGCACTAGAGATGAGCTCAGAAGAAAAGACAACAGGATTTCTCTTTCAGCCTCAGAGGTTTATCCAACCAGAACTCCAATAGCCATCCTTTTTTTTTTCCCTTCCTTGATGTGGAAAGAGAAGGCACTGTGTATGTTACTGCCCAAAGCAACCTTCTATAGTCTTGTTATATTCAGTACATACAGACATACACACGCACACACACCTCAATACCTCTATATGCTAAAAGGTTCACAAAAACATTAAGAGCTTTATATTAAGACAAGCAACAGAGGTTCAGAATTGCATGTGCAGAATTTTAATACCATTACTATTTATTTATTCTGTTATTTAAGAAAAAAAAAAGAAACTAGTATATGTTTTTAAATGAAAACCACAGGGAAATTATGAAGTGGTTTGGTTTTTTTGAGGGTCAGAAACCAATCATAATGACATCCTTTATATTTATAAATGCACATGACTCATTCAGGCATCTTTGTTGAAGTGGTGGATTTCTTTCCTGTAATTTAATAGCTGAATGAATTTATCATGAAAAAAGCAAACCATAGTTGATATTCACATTGAGAAACCAGAGTGATTTTACAAAATCTACTTGCATTTGACATTTCTCCCAGCTCCAAACGGCAAGTACATGCTCCATGGGACTGTTTGTTCCTGGAAAATGCAGCCCCAGCTTGACTTCATATATCAGTTTGTCTAGAACAAACATTTTGTACTTGCAAACAACATCTTAATTGACTAAATCAAAAAAGCAGAACGTTTGCTCTACATAACAAAAGAGTATTTGCTGTGTCTTCTGCCACTTTTCCAAGCGTATACATTAGGGTAAGAATAAATACCAGAACACATCAACAAATCCCATGTGCCAAAACTCTGCAAAGTGCTATAGTTTTCATGCCTGGATCTCTACCCAGGTGCTGCTGAAGCCTTTTTGTTTTGGCATGAAGGAGAGCGGGTATGGCTAGACAGATATACCCTGTGAATCACATCCCTGTATCTTCACTTGTGGCACTATCCAAACTCAGTTATGATCTATTGCAGATCTCTGACTTCTAGAATATACCTTAGCCCTTTAATATCATTGTCATGCAAACCACAGTATGAAGCACATTACTGTATTCATATCTTGAAGGCTTTAAGCAAGTCTCTTAAAATTTTCTTTAATTCAAAATTGTCAGAGACTGTGAATGAGTTTCCAGTGACGAGGGCAAAATGATTGCACCATAAATTTTAAGTAGCTCTTAGTTACTCACATCTCCCAGCAAAAGTCACAGGTGTTTGAATTAATTTTTGTTAGGAATTAACAGGATACACAAAGCATCATTATTAAGCAGTAAAACTAATTAAATTTAATTAATCTGAAAAATAATTTCAGATTTCCAGTACAAAAATGTTAATTGCCAAAGATGCTGTTCTCAGTCCTGACCTGGCTTCTTTACACAGAAATGGCAGAGGGTGGGAGCATTTACATTATGCACTTTTAAAGTGAAAATTTGTGCTGAAAAGAAGTCCCAAACAATCAGGAACATGAACTGAACACAAACCAGGGTACAGCAACAGGAGATACCTTATTCTACAGGATATCACATAGCTGAGCCTCAAAGTCTGTAATGACTCATGCCTCACAGCACCTCAGTTTTAAGTTATTCAAGGAAAAAAAAGTCTTTCCGCAGTCTGAGTTACATAACTCCTTTGTTTTCCAACAAGAAACTCCATTAGAATTGGACTTCCTTGCAAGCACGTATTTTCTGACCCTTGTCTGTCATTTTCAGCAGACCCTGTGATTCTCAGCTGGTCTGGGACTGGTCAAGAAGAGCACTCCAGGAAAGCCATGCAAGCTTTCTCCATCATCACCTGCCACTTACCTCTGAGCTACATAGGATACCAGCTGAGACACAAAGTTACTCCCAGAGCTCTCCATGGCCAGGGCAGCACTGCCAAAAGAAGGCAAACTCACACCAGTGATGGAAGTGTCCTTGGAGACACGTAACAAAGCAACTGGAGATGGCTTAACAAAACCAGACCTCATGTGGAGCCTCCTTACTTCTCCCCTACACACTGTTGTCTTTGCAACACCCTCCCAATGCTCAGATAAATTATGCAAATCTGACACAGGACTCTTATCTGACACCCTCACCTCACTTTTTTATGTAGATGTATACATATAATGCACACTCCAACCACTTTCCCACCCTCTCTGGTATGTCAAACTTCCATATAATTTATTAATCAGTCTCCAAGAGCCTAGTCTTTTGTTTATGTTGAAGCACCAAAGCTGCCAAATCCCCAGAGGACTGCAGTGTCCAAACTAGCAGTTATTTTGGCAGCGTATAGAACTCCATGTGATATATCCAGCACAAAAGCAAAAGCTCTAGCAGCTTTTTCTGATCTTTTTGGAATGGAACAGGAGGTATTTTTCTTAAGTGTAAAGTATTTAATATTGCAACAGCCGCTAAACTCATTAAGCCAGCCCAGACAATGATCACAGCATTACCATAATTCCCTTTCAAGCACTTGCCTCTTTTAAGAGAACCAACATGATACAATCATTAGAGCATTTTTCTGGCAGTTAGCATCCTTATTTGTTGTGAGGGCGAGGAGTGAATTGAAGCTTCCTCATTTTTCTTTGTTTAAGGTCTCAATTAGAAAATCAATGACTTACTGAGGCTGCCACAACATTTCAATGTTCCACTTTTTCTACTGAAGACCACAGAAACCACTGGACTCCAAAAGGTGAGCAAAACCAAGCTCCTTGCTCATAAACCGGCACCAGTGTGAAGTTCATTAATCACCTCTGTCCTACTTAGAATAAAAATCACATTTCTTATAACTTGACTGTTTTGCAAATGCAGTGAGGGACTACTAACATGGTTTCTATAGAATGCAAATGAAGCTGCTAGAAGTGATAATCCCTCACCACATCTGACAAACCTGCAGGAAAGCAAAATATTCCCTAATGAGCAGCATGCAAAGGAAACTGACTGCAAAAATCCATTTATATAGCATGGAGCAAAGTACCAGGAAGCTCCCCACTGCTGCTGCCTCACATCCCACCCAGCCCCTGGAGGGAAGAAGATGCTGTGTAGCTGATGAAACAAATCTTTTATGTCAGCAAGCTCAAGCCACCCAAATCTGAAAACCACGGTCAGAGAAGAGGCTGGTGGCCAGACATCAGACATCAGCTGAACCTTACATTCATTTCTGAGCTGAAGAGATGCTAGAGTAGCACTCCTCCCATTAAGGACTGTGTGCTCTCACATTTTAAAGCTGACAGGTTTGTGTCAATAAGGCGAGTGGTTTTCTACACACAACCACCTTGCCCAACTATTTGCTGTTTCCTGCAATTCATTAACTAGAGAGCATGAAGTGAAGCTACAAGGCAGCACGTTTTAAACAAAGGCATGGAAATACTTTCTACTCACAACTGTATAATTACACAATTAAACACAATTCCCCTTTTCTGATTAACACTGTACACAGTGATTTTTTTTTCTCTCTTACTCCTGAGGTCACATACAAGGAGATCATTATCAGCTTGATTCAATTTCCTCAAGATCCTATAGCAGTAAATCCAGGGACACCATGAACTTTATTAATATGACACCGCCCAATTTCCATTCTTCATTATTTGTTTCATGCTAGTGATTCTTCTTTCCTCTCAGACCAGAGTCAGAGCAAGAATTGAAGACTAGAAGATAAGAGAAGCTAGAGATAACTGCTCAGAACAGCTCACCTACTCACAGACAGAGAAAGAGCTGTCAAGCTGTCCTGTGCTTAACTATAATGCACATCCTAGGAGTGGTGGGACTGTACATTGGCAAACATTTTTCAATATCATCATGAGCTAGGCTTTAATCACATGTACATGTTTGCTCTTTGGTTTCAGACCTCTGGAGCTTGAATTTAGGCTGACAAAGAAGACCCAAGCAGTAACATGAGAAGAAATGTAATCAGGAAAGGCACTGGAAGCATCATGAGCAAAGGGCTAAGGAAGCAACATAGTTCTGAAATCAGGAGAAAAGACTATTAAAAAAACCAAAACAAACAACTAAAAACAAACCATAGAAGTGTTATTTGGAGAATAAGTGATCTACACTATTAGAATAAAGAGGACTTTGCAATAGACCTGTGAGTTATAGCTGAGAGCATTTATGCAGAATTATGCTGCAGCTCCTGTATCAGGATCCTCAGTACTACACACTAGAGAATCCAAAGAGGAGCAAGAGCCCAGCTTGTGCCAGATCCTGTTTGGTGCCTCCTGCTGCAACAAACTCCTCCTGAAGATTTTCTGCAGGTGGAAGATTAATAACACCTCCATCCTTTGTAGATTCCTGCAGGCCTAGCAGAATCCTGAACCTGCACCTTCTTCCCCTCCAAGGGTTCTCTAATTGGGTTTTCCTCAACTGCTATTCTTATAAGCCTTATGTTTCTGAAATTTTTGTTCTCTTGAGCCAAAATTCACAAGGGGAACTGTCAGAAAGGCTGATGTGCACAGAGCTTATAATCATAAGAGGTTCATTTTCTTGAGAAAAAAAGGCAGAAATATGCTGCTTTCCTGGCACTTGTGAGAATGCGTCATTCTGAGGGGAAGATGCACAAATAATTATTAGAATATTTTTATATTCTACATTCTGGGTGTTTGCCTTCTGGGCTGCAAGTCTGGAGAGCTTCAGACAAAAAGTGAAAACTCTGATAACAAGTAATCTGTCCTTGGTGTGTTGCCCCTGCCTGGGCCAGCAGCCTGGGAGCATCTGCTCCCAGAAGAAACTTTTTTCTTGTTGTTTTGTAAGAATGGGAATCCCTACACTTCTTCCAGAATACACAAATCTCTATTTTACACCACTTCTCCCTGAAGTGTCTTCCATCCATCCGTCAAGGCTGTAGCAACAGTTGGACTGTCAGCAATAGTGAAAGACAGGCTATGATCCACCAACTTCAAATTTAAAAAAAATTAAAGAAAAAAAAAGGAAAATAAAAATAACTAGATTGCTGATACCTCTCCAGATACCTCTGCATACCCTCCAGTAAGATATTTTCATACTAAAGCATCATATGAACAAAAATTATAGGAATAGCAACTCAGACACCAGGGAAACATGAAAATTTGTTGTTTATTATGAATAGATTAACATTATATAGCATCTATTATGTTCTTCAGTGTCAGTAGCAAGAGACAATTTGCTTGTTAGTGCCAACTTATACCAGGGTGCCCAATAACAGCCATCAGGCTCACAAAATAACATTTCTTGACCATAATGTCTAAAAACATACCACCTACCATCCAGTTCCAGAACATCTGTTTAAATTCAGAGCACAGCACACAGAGTTGCACACAAATGTCAAACACAGAGAATTAAAAAAAATAAAAAATTGAAGCAAATTAAATATCATGACACCAGTGGTGCCCACATTGGGCACTAGGTCATCTACCTACATGCACCACTGTGCAACAACAGCATTAATCTCTCTGAAGACCTTCAAAGTAATTAACATGGGCTTCTATCCATGAAAGTGTGAATCATATTGCTTTAAAAAATTCATAAGAAGCCATAACCTAAAATGGATCACATTTCTCAGCAACTGGCACACTCTTTTGCTGACAGGGGAAAAACATAATCAGTGTTAATATTTTGTTTCTGAAGCACAGCTTCTATTGTCATCACATTTTGACTCAGCAGCACAAAGTGTCAGCCTGTAGTTGGTAATTTTAATTCCCTGCTAGTGCAAACACAGGGCCTCCTTCCAAGGCCACAACCTGTCTACCATAACACAACCTGTCTAGCATAACGCATGAAGTGTCATAAGCTTACATTTCAGTTAATAGTTCATGGTTCTTGAAAGCAGAAAATCTGGACAATACAGTATCTCTAAGTTCTTTGCTTCATCACACTGAAAGTGAAGGTAAAATCCAAAATGGTGACACAAACTCCATTTTGCCACTCTCTAAGATATATGACAGATATACGAAACCTGAATCCAGAGCAAATACAGGATGCTTGCTAAGCTGCTGCATCAACACACGTATTTACAAGCTGCTGCCACTGGTGCAGCAATACTGCAGGGCCTGTCTTTTGATTGGAACAGAAAACAATGCCCTCAATTCATCAGCCTGGTAGAACTAACTTGCAGCAACTGCTGCCAGCACCTTCTCACTGCACTCATCAGGAATTGACACCATTTCTCCAGAAGAGCAGCTCACAGTGCTGAAGGTTATTTTTTTAAAGAACTTGGGTAAATTATTAGCAACTATAGGCTGACATTACCAAAGCAAAAGCCTGATACCTCAAAGCCTGCTCTATGTGTGCAGATAGAGAGCAGGGAGAAGGTCAAGGTGGACAAGACCACCTCCTGCTGAAAACAAGGGTGGGCTTGGTTTCTGCTCAGGTTGCTTTATACTTCCAGATGTTATTGGCTACGTTTCCCGTGACACTCAGGTGCTCTCTGCAAGGAGAGGTGGTCAGAAGAAGCTTCTACTCACCAGTAGCTGCTGTTTGGTGGGCTGCATCAGCTGGGAAGTTGTCCTTCCTCTGCTGTCCTTTCTCCAGCACAGTGCCAGCCAGCAGGATTGCATTTGGCTTGAGTTTTGGGAGACTCCTCATGGGCTGCAATAAAAAATGGGTTGGCATGAAGCTTTTTGCATCACCTTGAAGTCTCACAGGAAAGCTTTCTGCTGTGCTAAAGTAGCTATTTCACTCTTGGTGCTGTTCAGAGGCTTTTTTTGCTTTCAGATTGCCAGGCCTGGGTTGTAGAGCAACAGGGGAGCACGAGATCTGTGCAAGAGGCTCTTTGGTTCTAGCTTTGTAAATCATGCAACACTTTGCAGCCCTTGTTTGTGTCAAGGTGTCCAAATTGTACACTGGGGCAAGAACAACAGGTTAAAAACAGTGTGTTGGCCTGACATCTTTGTAACCACACTTCAGGCTCCAGCCCAGCCTTCAGCAGCATAGCCCTGGGAGAAACACCTCCTATTTTCTCTCTCAATATTGTTTTCTGCAAAAGAAATAACATCACCTCAGAAGAGGAAATACTCGTGCTCATATATCAAAAGGCAGTGCATTGAGATGAAGGACTCCTCGCTGTCATGCAACCCACAACTCTCCCATGCCTACAGCAGCTTGAAAAACACCACTCCAACAACCCAGAAAACATAAAAAGGAGCACTAGTTAATGTTCTTACTAATGATCTATACAAATCTGGAAAGATCAGGAAGGTTGAGGGTTTTTAATCAGAGTACACATTGGAGAGCCAGTAGCAGGAAGGTATGACAGGGCTACCCTGTCAAATACTAGGAAAATTAGATTTTCTTCACTTTTTTTTTTCTCCTTTCCCCCTAAAAGTCTGTAAGAGTTCAAGCAGTTAAAATGGTAAACATTTTGCCCTCAAAGAAGGATGAAGTGATATTTAATCAGTAAAAGACTTTATCTTTACTTTAGATTGATTCTACCTATTGATTTTAAAAAGTTAAAATCAATTTTCCTGGAGATCTGCACACAGTCCAATTAAAGCCACTTTCCCCCTCAGGTGCATAGCACAACACACAAGGCCAGAAGAACACTGCTGTGAAAGATCTGCAAGCTGAGGGCTCAGACTTGCTTTGCTGGGTTTGCAAAGCTGCCAGAGAACAGCTATTGTGTCCAAGAAACAACACAGACTTTTTTTTTTTTTTTTGACATCTATTGAATGATCCACTTATTTAATAATCAGCTGCACTGTGTTGGTTTATTCACCTGTTCTGTCCTCCCACAGGGCCAGGCTGAAAGAGTAGGGGTTGTTCAGCCTGGAGAAGAGCAGGCTGCAGGAAGAATTTAATGCAGCCTTCCAGTACTTGAAGGGGGCCTACAAGAAATCTGAGGAAGAGCTTTCTACAAGGCCATGTAGGGACAGAATGAGGAATGATGGCTTCAAACTAGAAGAGGGTAGATTTAAATTAAAAGTAGGAAGAAGTTCATCACGCTGAGGGTGGTGAGGCAATGGAACATGTTGCCCAAGGAAGTTGGGGATGCTCCCATCACTGGATATATTCAAGATCAGGTTGGATGGGGCTTTGGGAAACCTGATCAGTTATCACTTTAACTTTCTAATCCTTCTCTCCCAGTAATATTTTGGGTTTTACAGAATTGTGTGGCTCTTGCTAACAGACCCCTGAAATAAGGAGCATTATTGGAGAGAACTATGTGATTTAATAACACAGTTTAATACCCAGAGGGAAATTTCCAAATGCTCTTCCAGAAGAGGGAACACTCCTGGTCCTGTAATAAAAACAAGCTACTATCAGCTCAGGTTGGATTTGGTCTTCAGCATGGACTCAGAGAGGTGAGACTTTGTATCCCCTTAATAGCACATCTCCCTCTCTTTCAACAGAAAATAACAAAATATAATTTCAACATAATATTCTTTCTTTCCTTTTCCTTAAAAAACAAAACAAAAAAATTATCTCAAAGCACTCTGAGTGTCAAAGGACATCAGAACCCAAAAGGCTGGTTTCAGAGCTTTTACTACAGCCTTGATGCCTGGGGTCTGGAAATCTGCAGTGATGGCTCCTGAGACTCAAGGTCAGACCACCAGAGAGCTGCATTATCTACAACTACAAACCAGCTTTGCTGTCTAGGGACAGTTAGCCACAAAGCCTTAGCAAGCTTTTACCACTACACTTTGATGAAAAAATTGAAATCACCCATGTTTTACACTTTAAACATGAACATTTCCAGGATTCAGAAGATCACAGTAAAGCTCTAGTGCATGAAGCTTTCATAACTTAGCTAAAAATAATTTTATAATTAATCAACTTTATTTAAAAAATAGTAGCTTAACCAGTTATGTCTAATTGCTTTACTCCATAAAAATCATAGTTGTACTGTAGAAACATTTATATACTGAAGCTACTAGACAGTGGTTGATTTTCTTTAATGCCCAGACATTTTGCCATTTGAAAGATGTGGTTTTTAGTAATATAAATATTTTTACATGGAAAATACCATTTCAAAGGATACTAAAACTATATTTTTAATAAATTAACATTCACAGAAAGCTGAATGAACTTCTGTTTTCAGTCTGAGAACATAAGTACTCCCTTGGGGAAAACAGAACAAGCTTAAAACGTGAAAGGAAACAAGATCCAGAGAAGGAAAATGGAAAACTCAATGCTTGCATTGCCAAAGCAGGACTGGGAATTTACAGCAAGTGTGCTTTTGTTTAGGAATTGCTCTGGGAAGAGCAGAAGATGGAAGCACTTTGTCCAAGTTTACACAGTAAATCAGAGGACCAAAACCCAGAACATTCTCCTCCTCTGGCATCAGCCACCAGAAGGAAAAGCTTCAGAACAGCAAAAGTATGGAGCCAGAAGTGGTTTCTCTGACTCTGCACAGGACTGTTTCACATCAAAACTTTAGTCATGGACTCTACTGTAGCAGTGCTATCACACACACGTTGCCCCAGCTGTAAACACTCATTCGCTTGTGCAGGTTGGGAGAGTCATTTCCAGATGGTTTTAACACCTCAAAATGAAAGGCACAGGGGCAAAATGCACCAATAGCAGCCTTAAGTCCACAGACTCCCTAATGCTCAGAGGTAGAAGCACAGAAAACACTCAGCCCTGGCCTGCAGTTTCTTCCTACTCATTTCTTTGAGGGTTCATTTATATCACTATTGAGCTTGTGATTAATGAAGAGTCAAGCCTCTGGCTCTACACTAGACTGCATTGCTAAGATTGTTCACAGGAACAGCCTGCTTCAAAGTAGGGATGTATTTTGAAAAGCACCAGAATGGAAAACATCTCCACGGGCTGCCTTTGTTTATTACCTCTCATGGGCTCCAGAACATACACATTAAGTCAACAAGAGAGAGTGTTAGAAGCAACAACCTTTCTTCTTTCAGCTCTGACATCTTTGGCATCTGTAACCCAAGCTCAGTCCTCCTTTGTTTTTGGAATAAAGACCATAAGAGGGACAAGGCAAATGCATTTGTAAATATACCTTATCTAATATTCAGATTCAGCCTTGTGAGGTCAAAGTTACTCCAGTGATAACAATTCAGCCAGACATTTCATTTGCGAGCCAGGCAATTAGGAAATGATTATTGTTTGTACAGAGTCAAAGAGCAGAAGCACTCAAGCACAACTGTTGTACTGTGATCTCTCTTTCCAAGGCAAAACCACACCGATTTCTACATCATGATGATTCTTCCATTCATGGGAGCTCATTCACCCCACATGGCAGTGTTGAGAATAGCTGTGAATCTTGATACTTCTCCCAGAAATGACTACACCTACAAAAGAGCACTCTGAAGTGAAAGGATATCATCTTTTTCCTCTTAGGATTTCTTTCTGGCTTATCCCTTCAGAGACCAAGTTTCAACAAATCCAAGAATTTCTGACATTGCAATAGCTCCTTTTCTAGCCCTGTGCTCAGTTTCCTGAGGAGGGTTTCGTTACAGACTCTGTCCTCCCGGTCTCAATCCTCAAGTTTCAAGAATTTGAATGGAAGTGTTTAAATGCACAACTCTCAGAAAGGAGTGGAAGGAAAGAAAACAAAATAAGAAGAGTTATCTGCTCTGCCATTTCATTTCGTTCAGAGACACTTTGCAAGAGATAATGAATTTTGAATATCAGCAAGACTACATAATCCAGCCACCCACTATCAGACTGCTTAGCACAAATTCGGCTATATTTTTTCCCTTGCCAAACTGTTCCTGCAGCAGGCCCCTTTCTTGGCAGAAACACTGCTGCTATTCTGGCTGCAGAACACATTTAAGGGGAACACTTTGTTCCACTGTGTCAAATTTATTCTCAGCAAACCTTTCCTATTCATGGTACTCCCTACTCCAGGAAAAGCCACCAACATCAGAGCAGCCTCAGTCCTGGCTCATCCATCCTCCAGCTCCACCACAGCATCTTTGGTTGGGAGTCTCAAACAAGCATCAGAGTCCTGTTGATGGAGCCACCTACGCTGCAATATCTCAGTGGGCAGCATAAAAGCCACATAGAGCAGGACTCATTTCATATGGAGTGATGGAACTGATCTCCAGCCCAAATTTGGGTTTCTTTACAACCATGACAAGTTCACATATCCTTCTGCCTCTGTTCCCTCCATACAAACCCCACATAATTAAATTCCCTATGAGAGGGACTACTGGACAGAACTAACAGCTGCGCTTTTTTCTTTTCCTGCTCAGCTCATCAGGCCTGCAGAGTGCTGGAAGAACCTGCCCTTCTACTTCTCAAAATTATCCATTCCATTGAGCCACTGACTAAAAAGGCAGTGGGAAGTGTTTTCCACCCAAACCTCTGAAAGGGGAAGAACTAGGATTTTGTTGATTTTTTTTTTATTTTTTTTTTTGTGAGCAGTACCAATTAATTCCACCTAGGAATCAATAAAGTTCCTAAAACAAAGCTAGAAGGTAAAAGCTTAATTACCTAAGTGCTGGTACCAGGTTGCAGACCTTTAAAAAGTCCAGTAGAAAAGTACAGTCAAGTACTCTGCTCCCAAACTTAGGGCTCTTTCATGAGACAAAACCTCACAGTGAAATGAAAGAAACAGATGTGCACTACTACAGAAAATGGAATAACACAACTTTTAATATTATCAGTTATCATACCTAACTTTGCCTTAAAATCATTAACCTTTTTATAGCTTGCTTTGTGGCTGAGCACTTTCTCTTTCACATGATGTTCTTCTGAATAGAAAAGCACTCTCAAGTGAATTTAGCCTACTGAGAGAACTCTATGATGACATTTAAAACGATCCATTTATCTTTTGAAAAGAAATGACATGAGTACATTCCTCATACTCACAAATACGCTCCAAGTTTTGTTCTCTCCAAGGTATTCACTCCCAAGCCAGCTACAATAGCTTCCATTTTGGTGGGTTTATATCATGCTGGGTTAGTCTTCTGGGAACTGGTTTGAGATCCACCAACAGCCTGCACCTGAGAGCCATAAGACAGTCATTAACTCAAGGTTAACAGCAGCAGGCTTCACAGATGAACAAGTCATTCAAAGCTTAAAGTCTCCACATCAATTCTCCTGATATAGCCACACAGAGACTGTCTTAAAGTAATTTGAAGCAATTAATACATGTTAGGAGGTGGCAGAACCTGATGCAAGCACGTGCTAGAATGATGCTTCTGGGGGCAAAAGGACACTGCAGTCGAGAACTGTTTGACACATACAGAAATATAATTCTTCCACTACATCATCACTATGTTTTATGAGCCTGGCAAAATGCAAACAGCCAGCCTCATGTCTCAGCCAAAAACCTACTGAGGATGCAGAATTCTGTTTGGCTTCTACATCAGTCAATTATTTTAACACCCCCATCACTTTTACATCTGTATTATTTAGGTGAACATTACACTTGCTGCTGCTCCTGAATCTACCATCCAGACTGGGTATTGTTCAGGGTTATCTACATTGAACTTTTAGTGAAAGGGCATTTTTTTCTTGTTAATATACAGCAATACATCTTGCTGTTAGAAATAGCAAGCTTGTATTTCTCTCTTGAGAAATACCATGATCAGGAGAGAAAATAACATCAAACCGAATACCTAGACTTCATATTCCTAGTTATTAGGAAGATAAAAAAGAGAGATGCAGTAACTTTAAAGGAAGCACAGCGTCATTCTGCCACTCAAATGTCTTGACTTGAAAAATTAAAATAATTACTAGCACTCTCTTACCTTGTTGATGAAGTCTCAAGTGGGCTTCAGACCTTAATTGTCCTATAAATGCATCACGGCTTGAGTTCAGACAAGCACCTTGGGAAAACACTTTTGAAAAGTGCTTGAACTTAGTTTCATTACTTATCACAGAGGATGATTTGGGTTGATTGGTTTCTGAATTAAACCAAATGAGCTGAAATCATCCATTTACGGTATCACCAGCTCCAGAAATTAAAGACAAAGACCTCAAAAATCTGTGATCTTATTTCCTAGAAGTGAATGTGAATAAAGTAGTCAGAAGAGTGGAGTAAAACTCATAACTATCCTAATGCTGGAACCCTTTCATGGTGCAACAAGTAAGTAGAGAAGTTACAGGCACTTGCACAGAATCACAGAAGGTTTTGAAAAAACCTTTAAGAACATTAGGTCCAGCCATTATCTAACTCTACCAGGCCCACTACTACACTATATTCTTGAGCACCATATCTAGACAGCTTTTAAATATGTCCAGGGATGGTGAATGAACCACTTCTCTGAGCAGCCTTTTCCAGTCTTCCATTTGGTAGAGAAGTTTTTCCTCATGTCCAAACTAAACCTCCCCTGGTACAACTTGATGGAATTTCCTCTTGCCCTATGAGTTGTGACTTGTGAGAATAGACCAACACCCACTTCTCTACAACTTTTTTCATGGAATTGGAGAAATCAATAAGGTCTCCCCTCAGCCTCCTTTTCTTCAGACTGAACAGCCACAGTTCCCTCAGCTGCTTCTCATAAGACTTATTCTCAACATCCTTCACCAGCTTTGTTGCCCTCCTCTGGACCTGCTCAAGCACCTCGATATATATTTTTATAGTGAGGTGTCCCAAACTGAACCCAATACTCCAGGTTCAGCCTCACCAGCAACAAGTACACTCACTTCTCTAGTCCTGATGGTCATGCTATTCCTGATGCAGGCCAGGGTGCCATTGGCCTTCTTGGTCACCTGGGCACACTGCTGCCTCATGTTCACATAGCTGTCAATCAACACCCCATGACCCTCCTTTTTTCATCCACACAAGCAGCCCTATTGCTGGGACTGGCTGACCCACCCCACGCACCCTCTGCATGGACCTTTATCTGCATCCTCATTTGCCTGGCCCTCCAGTTCCAGAGCCCCAAACCTGCTGTGTAAGGGCAACTGGGAAGGTGAGGGGGGCCGAGAGGGGATTCACCTGCCTCCCCAAGCAAGGACATTTTTCCCCCTTCTTCTTGTGGAGCCTCCAGCAGCTGCCTTGGTCCCAGGCTGTGGCTGCTCCCACCCAACTCCCTCTCACACTTCAGAGCATTCTGGCTGAATCCCGCTCAGCCAAAGCAACACTTTAATAAGTCCTGCTTGGCTGCACAGTACAAGCCTTCCTGTTTGCTCATTATCAGTTTACAGTAGGCAGCAGCCAGCATGTTCAGCTAATTTAGCTTGGACTTGTCCACCTCAGTCCTGTAACACAATTCTAAACTTGCAACACAAACTTATAGCACAGACCGACTGCACAAAAGCCTGTTTCCTTCTCTGACAGCAGAAACTTTGGATATTTCTTATATCAGAAACATCAAATGCCCTCAGCTCTATGTGGACTTTGATTGTCCTCCACAGAGTTCCTGAAGCCTGCAGATAAAGCAATAGAAGAAACCCTGCCAGAATCATGAAGCTTCAAACCACACAAAGAAAGACAGTTTTCCACAGCCTGTATGGACTGCCTGGCTGGATTAAGCATAAGTAAAACCTTCTACTTGCAGGGTAAAACTGAATGAATTTACACATTTCCTACCAGTTGAAACATGAGCCAGCCCAGTGTGAACAGCTGGAAGCATTAATGTGCAATAATGCAAAAGTAGTCAAATACATTATAATGACTGTCACTCAGTAGCTGTGTAATATGAATAAGGAACATGTTAAATCTGTTCTAAATAACTAGCACTATGTGTTTATATAGGACTAAGGTTGCATATTAAAACACACCTGATTTATTCTTCATAAGCAATGAGTATTTACTACATCTGTGATAGCTGTATAAATTCAAACCTCATTTTTTAAAATGATTAATTGCTCTTTAATTACCATGCATTACCATACTAGTTATATACATCCTAGTTGTGAATGCAAATATAATTCTAATAATTACATAACTAGTTATGCTTTCAAGTGCCTAATACATAATGCAGTGCAGACAGCTTCCCTTGCAGAGAAAAATAGCATGTAACACATAGAGAGTAACATTTAAAAAATGCTTAACTCTTCAGAATGGCCTTGGGTCTAAATCAAGAATTCTTAGGCTTCCTAGAACTCTACTGCAAAATGTATGTGCCGTTCTCAAACCCTGATACACACTCCCACAAGCATTTTTGCTCCTGCTGGTTGGCACATACAAGGCCACCTGAGACTACCAGACAGGTAATGAGTTGGTCAGTGTCATACCTCAAGCTGATCCCATGAGTATCCAAGGAGAGATTCCTCATCCCAGCTCTCCTGTCAGTGGTGTCCAGGTGATTACACACAGCTCAAATCATCCAGCCCACCTGGCTCAAATGCTTCCTTAGTGGGTTTGCCATTCTGCTTGCTCCTCTCTGGATCTTCATAATGGCAATGGGAAACTGAGGTGGGATCCCAGCAGCAGATCTAGCACTGACAGCAAATAACAAGGCATTTCATAACCTCAGCTGAAGGAACTACCACAAGTCAGGACTTGTTGCTGAGAAGATCACTGTGATAATGTTCAACACCTTTCCTTCCCTGTCACTGGCAGCTCCTTTTTCAGCCACTTTTTGCAATACATACATAAACCTCCTCCCCTGGGGAGGTTGTCATTAGCCTGAGCACTGAACAAGGAGTTGGGAGCTGCACAGGGACATCTGCACAATTGCACTGTACATTTGCTTTACATCTTGGGCCCTCAGAGCTGTTTTAGTGCCCAAATCCCAGTGGTTTTCAATCAAATGTGTGCTCCTACACCTCTAAATCCTTCAAAAAATAAGATATAGTCTTTTAAAAGTGCATTAGGCAGCTTGAAAAGACCTTTACATTGGCACCCTTTCTAGGATTAATGAAATTGCCTATCTGAGGACCACCACAGGGGTTGGAAGAGGCTCTTCCCTTTGCCAAGATTTTGCCTTTGCCTTAGTTACACCAGTTGTAAAGCAGCTGCTTCGTTCGAATGCTTAATCACTCTGTGAGGTTCTGGAGATGCACATTTGAATCTCAGCTGAGTAGCTGTGCTCTGACACCTCAAGGACTGAGCAGAGGTAGCACCTTCAAACGATGTACTCGGACAACTGCCAAACACAAGACAATGTCTCAGCACTTCTCTGGGAGACAAATATTCAGAGAGTCTCCTTCCCTTTGGTGCTGTGCTAATTCAAAGCAGCAGTGCAGAGAACAACCCCGGGGCCACTGGCAACATAAAGACTGGGCCAATCAAGCTAATGACACTCAGTACTTGCATTCCTCATTTTACCAACATCTAAGAAAAGTCTCTAAAACCCACTCCAAATCCCAGTGGTTCTGTCAGATACTCTCCTACCTTCTTTCAACTTCTTGCCACCAACAGGAAGACATTTCTGAACTGGCTGAGGGGGCGGGGAACAGAGAGCTCTTTGGCAAGTGAACAACTTGTCTTCTGCTGTTTCTCCCTCTTAGGGAAGATGCTGCAGCCCACAGCTCACCAGCCTAGACCCTACAAGAGAAAAGCTGATTATCCTCCCAAGGAGAGACTCTTTTACCAATCTCTCATCCAAGCTATTCAGGGTACAAGGTAAAGCTCTTTTTCAACAGTCAGATCTCCTCTGACACTGACAAGTAAAACTGCTGGTGTCCCTGCACATCCTCCCTCTGAGTGCTGAGGAAGGCAGAGAAATGCCAGCCCCTTTTCTACACTTCAGCAAAAATATCCACCCCCTAATTGGAGGCTGTGAAGAAAACCTGTCAGGTCTAAGTCTTTACTCCAATACCACCTCCCATCCTCTTTCTATAATCCCACATCTCACATACACACGCTTCTGGCCCTGTTTTGCTACCTTAGAGCTATTTTTCACCTGTAGCTTAGGGTACAGGAACTCTCCTGTAACACTTTGCAGGATTAAGCAGTAGTTCTGCTTCCAAGTCCAGATACATCTCTTAAGAAGATAAATACGCTCTTTATGCTCTAATCAAAAGCCTTCAAGTCTCTGTACCTTAGGCCAAAGACATACAGTCTCCTTTCAACCTCCCCACTCTTAGGTGTGAGCTTGCAGCTTGGTGAGAGAAAGAGTGACCCAGAAGCCCTGGCCTCAGTGCACCCCAGAGCATCCTGCAGTCAATGGGGGCAAAAAGGCTGCATTTGTCAGGTTGACAAAAGCAGTCTCAAGATGCAGCATTTTCTCTGAGCTCAGTGATGCCCCCCACACACCTTCCTCTCCATGGAGCAGTGTTCCCACAGGTCTTTATCTCTCTGGTCCCATCACCAGAAACAAAAAGCCTGAAGATATTCAGCTGCATTGACCAGGCTTTCCTTCCACAAACGCTGTCAATGAGAGAGAGGTTTACCTTTCATTTTCTCCTGTTGAGCCCAGTGCAGAAAAATCCCACTGAAGACAATTCCCCTATGTTTTAAATGTTTCATTTTAATGGAAGTAGTTTTTTAGTCAAAGCTTGCTGATCACTAATGGCAAACAAGAAAGCCTTGCACATGTATCATCTGGTCTCTCTTTTTGTTCTGCCTTGCTCTTTATCTTGTAGAGGTTACTGAAGTGGCTTCTATCAGTCATTGCTCAAAAGAACCATTTGATTGTGGTTCTTCAATGCAGCCACACATCTTTGTATCATCACTGTATCAGTTGTCCTGACAGTCATTACAAAATAAATGCCTGACCATCATCAGCAGTAGCAAATCTACTATGGGAAGGATGACAGAAAGTAGCAGTGTTCTTTATGAGTCCCACACTGGTACTGTACCTGTCACACAACTGGGAAAAGAAGATATTTCACCCCATTTTGGCATGGCTGTGTGAATGCAACTGAGTCTGCAAATACCAGCTTACCCTTGGAGGTGCATTCTTCACATCAACCCCACTGCCTGGGGAAGTGGAACCACCAACCCCTACCCCCTTTATCAATACTAAGTAAAACTTCTATTTAAAGGAAGAATTAATATTGCATATTTTGAGAGCAAATGCATATGAATTATTGCAGACAGCTAAAGCAAAGGCACAAATTCCCATCAGGAAACAAGGAATAGTTTTATGGCCGTGATGCTTTGTGGAGCCAGGAACGTGCCCACTGCAATGTGAGCTGCTCATATGGCACAGCAGATTATGATGTTCTCTTTGCCATATGTCACGTACCTCCAAGTTTTTCTGCAAACTGCCAAGAGACAAAAAACCCTATGCTATTGGTTGGGGGAAATAAAATATTCCATTTTTGAGACAAACTGTAGGGGTCTGAGCTCTGGGCTGCCTTCAGTAATAAAAGTATTAGTGTTTTTGCATAAATATGCTGGTCTAGTCCCAGACTGATTAGTAAAGAATTGTAAATGTACCTGGCTATCTGCAGCCTGCAGAGAAAAAGCTGTGTTCCTAGTGGTTAGTTCTTAAGTCTTTGAGTTTCTCAACACTGATTTTCTGATTGACTACAAGTTGCCATGAAAAATTTAAAAATGGATCCAAACCCCTCTCAAAAAAAAAACCAAACAGATGCCTGTGGCTCCTTTATTACTGTTCCTCTCCAGTGCTTCTGTTTACCCTCATCATCTGCAGCCGGCACAGGCACAGGCAGGAGAGTCCCAGGGGAACAAACCTCTCCAGGTCGGCGTGACCAAGGAGCCAGCAGCAGCTGGTGGCACATGGCCACGGCAGCTCCTCCAGCCATGGTCTGAACAAACCTCTCTGCCCAGGAGCCCGGCTACCAGCCAAGAGGGGCTCAGGACAGCATGTCCCTGAAGCAGTCCTGGGTGAAACAATGGCTGGGGCAAAGCTGTTTGGATTCAGGACTGGAAGTAGAGCACATGGAGTAAATCCTCTATTCTGTTTGATCAAGCTTTTAAAATCAAGTTTAAAGCAAATCAGAAAAGAGAAGAGGTCTGATCCAAATGCACTGGAAAAACTGAAAGAAAGAGAACTTCATTGCTCTCACTAAAACCTATGTAAACACCCACCCAGCTGGAGTTTTCACTGGCTGAAATTGCCTTTCAGCAGCAACATCTGACAGTGATAGACTCTGACACATACCCTCAAATAATTAAGCCAGAGAAACATTAGAATAAAAATATAATAAATGGTTCTCAGCTTCCCCAGAGGCACTAAAATCTGGAGGCAAAATGCAGCTTAAAGACAAAGCTGGCAGTAATAAAAGTCCCTGCCTGGTGCTGCTGCATCGTCTCCTTTCTGTGTAACACAGACACCTGCACCGAGTGCCTCTCAGAGGAGTTGAGGAGGAAGAAACCTATAGGAGGAGGTAGATATTGAGGAGAGAAATGACTAAGCAGAGGTGAGTGGGTTTGAGTCACACACATAGCTACCACCCTCACCCCCAGAGCTGTGCCAGGAGTCAAAGAGCTACCCTGAGAGCTCTCAGCACTGCTTTGTGGTGCTCCAAGAGTGTTTACTGCTGCAAGAGGTTTAAATAATCCACTGTAAACAGGATGCAGTGCTGCCAGCCCCCAAGGCAGAGTCACTGCTCAGTTCGGACACCCCCAAAGCTGGACCCAGCTCTGGTCTAACCTCTGCTCAGAGGAAGGGATGTGAGTTCTTTTTAATCACCAGATTCCTTCAAAGCCTACTGAAACCCAGGAGAAAGATCCCATCGACCCAAGTGAGCTCTGACTCAGGCACAACCCCGAGGCTTGACTGGGAAGTGTTTCTCTGGCAAAAGGAGAGTCCTTGGGCTTCCACTCTTCTCTCACATCTGTCAAGAGTTTTTATATAATTCTTATAAATCCAAGATAAAAAACATCCGTTTTCCTATTAACTGTTCCACCAAATGGGAGTTCCCCTCTGCACTGTGCCTAGGGCTGCAGCTCGCTGCTCCCCATCAGCTCCTCCTGCAGTTGCTCGTACAAAATGCAGAGCATTCAGCTGAAGGTAATTTCACTGTGTGGACAGAGAAATATTGCAAGTCAGAAAATAGAAGAAGGTTTCCAGCGTCCAAAGCCCTTTATTAACAGGTTGAGTAATGAAGGTGTGCTGAAGGTTTTGCCTACTCCTCTAAAAGGAGTTTAGACTGTAGAAAGAGATGATCCTTTGAGGGAGAAATTCACAGATACAAACACTATAATTTTTCCATCAGTAGAATAGGGTACTTAATGTGACTAAAAGCCTTCCCACTTTGAACAAAACCAAATCAAGTACCAAAAGCAAAACTGCAATGAGCATGTGGCTTCCAGAGCTGCTTTAGCTACAGAAAGGTAACTCAGACTGCCAAATCAAAGCTGCTGCTGTCCCTGGCAATGCCCCATGCTCTTCAGGTCAGATCTCTGCCAGCTGCTTGGCACCATCACTGCAGTGCACAGGGCTGTGCAGATGCTATGTCTGTTATACCACAACAAAAACCTCTCCCAAAGCCAGTACTGTCTCCTTTGTACTCACATGCTGAAGAAGGATGATTTTTTTATTTTTTTTTTTATCATTGTACAATTCTTTTGGGTGGATGAGAGAGAGTTCAACTCTAAGTGTAACAGTGGTTTGAGTTTCCACAGGAAATTACTTGGGGTTATTAACATGTATTTTTTTTTCCATTGTAAAATGATCTTTTCTCAAATGCTCTAACAAGAGGAGAAGATGCTAAAAATCCTGCCAAAGCCCCTACTGATGAAAGTCCCTATAATAGACCACAATTTACACTCTTCCTCTACTGCAAAAAATCAAGGACAAAGCCTTTGATCTCCTGTCTTTTCTTGTGGCCCAATGCAGTCTCTGCCAAGTACAATCTTCAGTACTGAGTAGCTCAGGCTTATTGCAGCACTCTGGAAAAGCTTTGACAGCACTGGATGTAAGAGAGGTGAGGAGTGGATTTTCAAGACACATCTATTACACTTGCAGTTATATGGAATTGGACTCAGCAGCTCTGATGGTGCCTCCCTATGGAAAGCCTGCAGAGTGCCTCCAAAAGCACCTCCAAGCACCAGCAGCAGCAGCCAGTGTCTCCATGGGTGCAAATCCATGTGGCATCTCAGACTTTGCACTGCTGATGATGCTGCTCTTCACACGTGGCAGCAGGAACGAGCGAGCAATGCACCTGCTCATGGGTGCTGTGATTAAGAGGTACAAAAGCAAGTCCCTCATATGTTCTTTATATCTGAGAGGGCTTTTAAAAACCCACTCAACTACACTCCTGAAATAGTGCTGCCTGAAACCTGTCTTCATTAAAGATCTTGGAGAGGGTTCATATTCACTCCAGTGACTCCTCCAGCATTAGCATATTTACCTCTTAAACATCTGAGAGGGGGGAGAGAGCTCCAATTTTAAAGCATACCTGTAAATTTAAACATAAGGACATATTCAACTGCATAACAGAGATGTAAACATATTAACAACAAGCATTCAGATGTGGTGGATCACATTTTCTTTTGCTTATATCTTTGCATATGGGGAGTGACTCCAGGGGATTATACTGTGCACAGTCCAGGGTTTTAAATAATCCTTTGCACCTGAGTGATGACTCTGGTTCAGAACCAATTTCTGAGATGAAGACCTATGCATATTATTGCAGAGTATAAATATTGTTCCAATGAGGACCAATTGCCAAGATGCAGAGATTATATATTGGTGTGTTTGTGACCTGAGAAAGGGCACAGAGGTATGGTGCACACTACTGAGTTCAGCCATGCAGCCAGATCAGACTCTGGGTATCCCAGCGGATATTATGCTGCAGTTGGTTTTGATACCTCTTTATCATCCACTTCCACTACAACATTACATTCCAGTTACAGTCTCTAAACTAATAGATGATAACTTTATGCCTCTAAATTTAGGATTAAGGAATGAATGTATGACTCTAATCTGGCAATATGTGTTTGTGATCTAATGAACCTCACCTTTGGGCTTCTCCAGAGCCTTCTCAGTCTCTTTCTTTCTCACATGGATGCTGTATCAAGATGTCTGTGAACTTGGAAAAAGGTAAAATACTTTCCCGAAGCTTTGCCAAGTGATCAGTTAAGTCTTTTCACTTCCTGCTGAGTAGGAGTCCGATGGGAAGAGCATTGACCACATAGTGACAGGGAATAAGAACATCACAAGAAACAGTGATGCTCACCTGGCCAGGCAGACCTAGCAGAACTAAAAGCAATCCCATCCAAAGGCTGGATCTACTCACCACAGCACCACTACACTCACAGCTTCACATGCTGAGAAGGATGCAAAAGCAGCATTTCACACATTCCCTACCTTGAACTGCAAAATTCACTCTCAACAATAAAATTCCACCTGGAAGGTACTGGAGGAGGACAACCAGCTTACAGTGACAATCCCCAATGGGGAGCCTCTGCTTCCAGACACTCACTGCCTCCCTTTTGCCCAGCCAGCACTTAGTTCTGCAACCTGTCACAGCAGAATGGAGCACTGAGAGCTGCATCTCCCTTTGCCAAGACAACAGCTTTCAGCTGCCCACCATATATACTCTGACCTTCATAATCAAAGGAGTGGAAGCTATTCATGGAGCAAACCAAGGGTTTATAAAAAGACATTGGACATGGCTACTCAAACAGCCCTCATCATATAAACCGCTATTATCTACTTCCTCATAAGCAGGCAATTTTCTTAGGGAATTAGGCATTGAGTACCTGATAAAAAAATCCTCTTCAAAACAGACAATAAAATGCCAAAATGGAGCTTTCTTTTAAGATGGCTCAGTATGTTTTTGTGCATTAGCACAAATGCTTCCAGAGGGGATATTTTGCACATGAGGTACATTATTAATCATTTTCATATCAATACTTTTTAGGATAATACAAGAAAAAACAACAACAAACAAACCACATAGAGATTAACAGATTTTGAAGTTCATCAAAGACAATTTGATCCTTGATGACTTGGGTTTTGTGTGCTACATGTCCCTGGGGACCTATTCTGACAGTAAGTCTGCACTGAGCTCCATATTTCTTTCTGATTAAAATACATCTTCCAAAAAGGCACTTGCAGTCCTTACTCAGACATCTGGAGAAATGGAAAATTCACCACTTCTTCTGGTATCTTGTCGCCCACACTGCTGAAAAATGTGTGTCTTGTGTACACAGACAAACGGGAAACATCAGTATTCCGGACTCCTGCATCGCCTCCTTCCTAATTCTGATTGATCACAGTTGTCATACGCTGCAGGCCCGATGCCACCAGGCAGAGAGCGCTGTGGCAATTCCTGCGGGGGTGCAGGAGAGAGCTGGTGCACGGAGGGGAAAAGCTCCTCTTGCTCAGAGACCAGGCTTTGCTCTGCTGCAGAATCACTTCAGGCAGCAAACTATGTTTTAAGACTTTAATGGGAGTAAGTTCCCATGGATACACGTGAGCATCCTACATGGTTAAGAAAACAAGTGTCTCGGGGACTCACTAATGCTCAGCATTGCTCAATTAAACGTTCTTCTGCTGGAAAGGAGAATCTGGATTTAGGTACTTACTAAACAGATTAAGGAATCCTCTGTTTAGAAGGTATCACTCTGCTTATCTCTAGCATCTCATGTGATAACACAAAACAAATCAGGTAACATAGCAGACAACAAAATATCTATTCTGTTCTCTTTTGGCCCTCAGTCCTGGCTGTTAAGGCAGAAAACAAATCAGCGCAGAGAAGAGCTTCCAAACAAAAAGGAGACAGAACTCCAAAAGTTGTGAGCAACCTAATTCTCAGAGATGATCTATTTATGCCAAATCCGGAGTTTACTTGAAGCCTATGGCAGGCAATCCCCTCCTCTGCCATGCAGGCAGGATTTGGCCCCAGTGAAGTATCCGCCTGCATTCCCAGCTGCTGGGTCCAGCTGCCGCCCAGGAATGCGGGGCTGCTGAGGGCTCTGGCACGGGACGGAGTCCGAACTCCCAGTGAAAAAATATTTCCATCTCACTGCCTGGATCTAAACTTTGTCACCGCAATGGCTGAATGTGATAAAGCAAATCCCTGTCTGACAATAATTCAATTTAGATTTTTCTCTCTCACCAGCATTCAAATCGTGTTTGAGCCAGCTACTTATTGACTGTAGCCTTAAGCGTTCAGAGAGCTTTGGAAAGAGACACGTACATTCATGAGCAATACTGGGGAGGAAGCAGAGTTACAATAATTTCACAGCAAATTACAACGGGGGACTCAATATTTTTACAGGGCTGGATCCCGCTCCTACGATCAACGAGAGTTTTGCCACTTTGTAGCATGCCACACAGAATTAGATGGCAGTTTGCACAAAGGCACTTTGAGGGGGGATTAGAACAAGCAAATAAACACGTAACAGACATTTTAGCACTCTGGATGCAAGCAGAAATGTTTGAAGGCATAAAAGCCAGTTAATTCCTATTGGAAATCAATGGGAGCTGAGGAAATGCAGCACTCCCACACCACTGGAAAGCTGTCCTTTGACTATGGATTGCCCTAATCTTTGCTTTCTCTAACATAAGATCGAAATGTAAGGTCCTCATTGATTTTGCAACTGTCCCCAGATTTCTTATCTCAATGTTTGGGAAAATTGTCTCTGTAAACCTCATTCATCACACTCTGCACTTTAAGCTCTTCAGGTGAATCCACTGAAGCTGAAATTTAAATTGTACTAAAACATTGTCATGTTTTTCAGAGTAAAATTCAATATACAAGCTATTCCCACGAAAAAAAAAATCAAAAATGAGGCAATTTCAGCCCGTGTTGTATCCACCTCCACCTAAGCCTATCTCCGATGCGCTGAGAAACGCATGGGCTATGTCCGACTCTCCCTACTGCCCGCAGAGATTTCTTTGATGACTTGAAACGAAGCAAGTCCTATCGCCAGCGATGCCAAGCCGGGAGAGGCGAGCCACGTTACAGCAGAGCGACCAGGAAAACTTTTCGGAAGCTCCCACAGCCTCCATCTGCCTGGCGGCTTTGGTTTCGCGGAGAACGCGGAGCTCTCCGCCTTTGCTCCCAGCTTCCCGGCTCTGGTCCCCACCGGGGTGGCCAGCGGGGTTGAGCGCGGCTCGGCGGCCGCTGCGGCCACACGCTGCCTGTCGCCGCTCGCTCCGGACCCCGCCGCACCGGCTGCAGCGCGAACCCCGCGCGGAGCCGCCTCCTCCGGGACGGCACCTGCCCGACCGCTCCGCTCCGCGCTGCCGGTCCCGCACCGGGCGTGCGGCGGCGGCGGGCGGCGCGGGAGGGATCGCGGTGGCGAAGGGGGTCCCCGCTCGCTCTCCGGAGGCGGAGGGAGCCCCGGCAGGGCGGGGGGTCGGCGGCAGCCCTCCCCTCGGGGGCAGCCCCGCGGGCGGCCCGGCACCGCCCTGCCTCCCGCGGGGGGCGGAGCGGCCGCCGGCGGGGCCAGGAGCTTCGGGACCGGGTGCGACGCTGCGGGACCGCCGCCGCCGCCCATGGAGCCCAACGGGACGGCGGCGGCGGGGGGCAACGCCTCGGCGGCGGTGGCGGCGGGCGGCGGCGGTGGTCCCGCCGGGAGCGGCCCCCTCCTCATCCCCTCGGCCTTCGGGACGGTGCTGTCGGTGATGTACGTGGCCGGTAACGTCTACACGCTGGTGGTGATGTGCCACTCGGCGCGCTGCGCCGCCCCCATGTACAGCTCCATCGTCAGCCTGGCCCTGGCCGACCTGCTCTACCTCTCCACCATCCCCTTCATCGTCTGCACTTACCTGGCCCAAGACTGGTACTTCGGGGACCTGGGGTGCCGCATCCTGCTCAGCCTGGACCTGCTCACCATGCACGCCAGCATCTTCACCCTCACCCTCATGTGCACCGAGCGCTACTTGGCCGTCACCCGGCCCCTGGACACCCTGAAGCGGTCACGAGGCTACCGGAAGGTCACGGCCGGGGCTGTCTGGTCGGTCTCGCTGCTCCTTACGTTGCCCATGATGCTGATGGTCACCCTGACCGAGGGGAGCAAGGCAGAGGGCAAAGTGAAGAGGATATGTGCGCCCACCTGGAGCATGGACGCCTACCGGACCTACCTGACGGTGCTCTTCAGCACCAGCATCATGGCCCCAGGAATCATCATCGGCTTCCTCTACACACGCCTGGCCAGGACCTACCTGGAGTCGCAGAGGAATCCCCCTCACAAGGAGAAGAGTAAGAGATCCCCACGGCAGAAGGTCCTCATCATGATTTTCAGCATCGTGCTGGTCTTCTGGGCCTGCTTCCTGCCATTTTGGATCTGGCAGCTGGTGAGACTCTACAGCAACTCCCTGCAGCTCACCACCCAAACCCAGAAGTGCATTAACTACCTGGTGACCTGCCTGACCTACAGCAACAGCTGCATCAACCCCTTCCTCTACACCCTGCTCACCAAAAACTACCGGGAATATCTGCGCAACAGGCACCGCAACTTCTACAGGTTCACGTCCTCCTTTCGCAAGAGGGGCTCCAACCTGCAGTGCTCCTGGGGACGGTCCATGTCCTCCAGCAACCAGTATGACTACAGCTCAGAAGCTGTGGGCATGGCCACGCTGAAGGACAAGTGAGGAAGAGGAGGTGCTCTGGAAGACACCAGGACCAGCAGAGCATCTGGCCAAGGTAGGGCTTTCGGACCCCTTAGCCCCGAAGGGTCCTAAAAACTAATTTCTGGTGATCAGTTAGGGACAAGAAGTTGCATGAACCCAATTACTGTGAGATGCATCTGAATTTCACCTGGCTTAGGGCTGTCAGGGAGTCCTGCTAGGAGCCAGCAGCCATCCAGGACAAATCCTCCCAGGTTTTCGGTGCAGAAGATGAGGTGGCTACTTCATTCAGTTCTGCCACAAACTCGTTCCATGCTTTGCTGAGTTTTGCCCAGCTCCAGCTCTGCTCCATTTCTCCTGTATGGTTTCTCAGTGCTCTCTTCAGGCTACAGCTGGGTCAGATCTGCAAAAGTCTGAAATGGTCCCAGTATTGCTTAAATTAGCTGCAAGCCCTGGGTATGCCCTGTGTATTCCTGTTGTCTGTTTCTGGAGTGTGTAAAGAGACATTTCAGCCTCTTTCCCTGTTCCTGTTCCATTATAGTACACTACAACTTTCATCAAGCTTTAAAGTCTCTATTTTAAAATTCATTGCAGCAGCACTTCAAACTCCAAGCATTCAAAACCCAGAAGGTGAGCTGTCAGAAACCACGGGATTATCTCAAAAAAACCTTGTAAGTTTTTAAGGTTTCTACCCAAGGTGATTTGAGTTTGCCACTGATTTTTTTTTTAAGTTGTTCCCTTTCTCAGCAGTCAACAGGGCTTGAAAAACTGAAAATTTACCTTGGAAAGAAATAACAGTGTCTTATAATCCTATCACTCAAAGACCTGAGGTTCTAAAATAAAATTACTGAATCCTATATCATGCTACTTATCATAAAAGGAACAAATTTATTCAAGACATTTCATCAGAAGTGTATTTACCTCAATGTATTCTGCTCATTTTCTCCCCACCTAGCATCTTGTAGTAAATCTTCATCCCAGAGAGATGCCTGTTAAGCATCTAAACAATTGTAAAACTTCAGTTTATAAAATAAATGCTGATTAAAGAGTGGACCATCATCAGGCTTCCCCTTGCATGGTCTCTGCAGCCAGCTCAGGGGGGTGTATTTACCACAGGAGAGGCTCTCAACATGGGGAGGAAGATTGGTCCAATATTCCTCTTTCCTGTTCTGGGACAGACTCTGAGGATGAGTAAAGCTCAATGTAAGTTGGATAAACTGTTGTCAGCAGCTAGTGATGCCCAGGGATTCTCAAACAGCACAGTCACTTAAGGAACAATCATTTCCAATTTCTCATGGCATAATCCACCCCCACTGATTGGAGAGGAGTCCCCCTCCAGCCCTGCACTGTTACTGGGTTCCTTTAAGGTACCAAACTTTGGGTTAAAGGTTTGTGTTAAAGCAGAGACATGAAGTGCCCACACTGCAGCCAGGGATGGGGAGCAGAGAACACAGCAATGCAACATGCTGAATTTTAGGCACTCAACTAACAGCAGAGAAATAAACCCTTCAGGGTACGTGTCACTTCCCTGTGCCAGGAGCCAGGCATTGTTCTTATAGATGCAGTTGTTGGGGTGCTTTCTGGGGAAAGGGGAATAAGTAACTCACCTTAGAATTGCTTGTCTTGCTTTAAACCATGGGACTGTCCAAGAAACCCTGGTGACCCCTTTGTCGTGTTCCAGCATTGCATAGACTACCAGGCTGGGTGGTTTAATTAGACCTAATGGTGCCCAATGAATGGGAATTGGCAGGGAGTGCTGGCTTCCACAGGTTTTAGGAACAGCTTTTTAGGAACATGTCATTTTTTTAATTAATCGTTCTGAAGTCATTGTTACTTTTCCTTTGCTTCCCATTTCTGGAGCTGGAAGTCACTCCCATATAAGAATAACAAGACTTAACTCAAAAGGTGGTGTGGGAAGGCTGCAGTACATGTTTCACGAGGTGTGCTGTGCCATCCTGCTCTCAGGCACATACCATTTGCCCACCTCTGAGAATAAAAAATTATATATTTCCTTATGGCTATAGAAAGAAAAACTCACTCTGATTTGGATCCTGACCTGTGCTGGTGCATCTTGATTTCCACTGCTTGGCTTGAGGAGAAGGCCCTTGGAAGGCCACTGACCCACCACAGCATTGCAAGGCTGCTAGAGGATGGATGAAATACCATGAATAAATAATTGCAAGGCATAGTGTATATTATTAACAGGTAGGTAAGGAGAAGCAGGTGATGGAAAAACTGCATAATATAAAAAAGAGTGTTGGGCAATACAATTTCTGGTTTTAAAAAAAACCCAAACACATTAAAACATCTAAAGCCAAACAGTCTAAAAACACAGCTATTAATGAGAAGCTGAAAAGAAAGAATGAAAAAAAATGGATGAAAAAGCAGAACATACGAGATCTACACTCATAACTTAACATGGGGATGAGCAAACAGAAGACTGTTTTGGAGTACACTTCCCAACATGTCCCATCAGCCCCCAGAAGGGATTCTGCTCTTCTCAGGGTTACGAATGGTGTGTAGGGGATGTGCTTTCTGTGCCACATTGTCAGAGCATTAAACATCACAGGGCTGATGGAGGAGCATCCAAATGAAATGTAAAATATTGGATAGTTGTCAACTCCTCAGGTTTTTCAGGCAGTGTGTGCTTCAGCCCAGTGCCATCCCAGCATTGCTCCTCTCTTCTATCAGGCTCTGACAAACACATATGATGTTACTCAGAGTACCAGTAAATTTGATGACAGCCACAAAGCATGTCCTTGGGGCAGAGGAGAGCCTGTTTAACATACAGAACTGGCCAGCAATCAGAAGATGCTGCTGTGAGTGATGAATGATGGCTCTTCAGCAGTGCAGAAGCACCACACGGTGCAGACCTTCACAAACATCACTCCTCGGGAGCCTCTCCTACTCCCAAGGATCAGAGCTCAATTTAAGAGATTAATTACACAAACCACATCCCTCTTATTGTCCCATCAGGCCAGTTAAAATGCTAAAACTCAGAAGGTTTGACCGACTTCATAAATATCCTTCAAGAGCAGATGTTTGAACCAAATTCCTCTTGTTTGTAATTGAGCAAGACTTGACTCTACTGGGTGTGCTCATGTTTTGGAAATGAGGAGACAATCCTCATGTATCTTCCTTTAACAACAAAAACAAATTTATCTTGGCTTTGGAAAGAGATTGCTGGTGTCTGTCTATAGCACAGAGTCCTGTCTGGGGCTGATGCAAGCTTTAAATTCCCTGTAAGGGGAACCCCCATAAGGGGTAGCTGTGCCCACAGCTCACCCAGAGTACTGTGGGGAGGGCTTGGTATGATCTCAGTATTCATAAGGACATCTCCCTGCAGTCAGCACAGGCCATGCAGAACTGCTGTAAAGCAGCTCAGGCTATTTCAGACACGAGGAAGAGGTATTACCTGTCCTCAACAGCAAAAACTATGTGTCAGGACTCCCAAAATAGTAAAATTAAAACCCACACCTTTTCTCCACAACCATAGAGGCTGCAAAAGTGAATGAAAATTGAGAGAGACACAAACCTGATGATGGGACCTGGCAAACTCTTAAGTCTCTTGTCTCCTCACTTACAGTAAATCTGAAGCATCACAGGCCAGGGCTGAAGTAACAACAGGAAAGTCAGTTAGGCTGTCACTGAACAAAATGTGGTGATTTCCTTGAAAACGTTTTTACTTTGGCTATTGTACATTCCAAGAAAGCAAGCTCTGTGCACCCTGGGATCATTTATCATACCCAAATTGTTGTAATCCCATGGCTCTTTAATGTTTCACTTTTTTTTTTTTATATTATTGTATTTTGTATATTATTGTAAATGAAATTTAGCTGCAGGTTCAGTGACTCACCCAGTTCTTCAGGAAAGGGGGGAAATGGTCATTTTAGGGAAAGAAACAGCTTTTTTGTTGTTGTTGTTGGGCCACATGCTTTGCAAGAAAGAAAATAGTTTGAACACTAGAAATTCTTTTCCAACACCCCTTAGAGTTTAGGATTTCTTGAAAAAAAAAACAAAACAAAACAGACAACAAAACACAACCCACAAAACAACCCAGACTGTGAAAGAAACACAGTTTCATCCTGAGTGCTCTTTCCTTCCTTTAATCTAAGGTAGTATCTGCTGCAGCAGTGGCAATTTTTTCACTTAGACTTGAAAAAGCCAGCAGTCCTTTGTGGGGCAAGTGAGAATGGTTGTTAAGACACAAGAGAATCCCTTTGAACCTTCTGGTATTTTTGCAGACTTTACCTTCAGTCACATTTTTGACCATCTTTCTCCTCACCTTTTAAAACCAGATTTGCAATAAATGCTCAAAAATCCCACATTACCATTTACTCATGAGTTTTAACTCCTATTTTAGCAGTCATTTTTGGTGTGTTAAGTGCGATTGCACACCAGGGAAGCCAGGGGAATCACCTCTATTTCACAAGCACGTTGTACCTGTCGCACGGCTCCCTGTGCAGCAGCACTGACCAAGGACAGGCAGGAGGATTCCCTTCAGAACCTGTTCCCTCCTCAGCACAATGAGGGGACAAGGTGCATCAACTTCGTACCTGAGCCCAGCCCTCGGGCCGTGGGAGCGGGTAACGCAGCACCAGCAAACCCCGGAGGCAGCCCCTGAAATCCCGACGGCCCCGCTGGGAGGTTTGGCCGCTTTGGGGATGCTCAGCTGGGTTCCTCCCGCCGTATTTCCCAGTCCCTCTGGGGGCAGCAGCAATCTTCCAGCCTGAGCTCTGGGGAAGAAAATCTGCTTTTTATTTTAGGTTTTTAAAACATAGCGGTGGAAGGCAATTGGGGCAGAACCTGCCTATATAACAGCATTTCATTCTTTCAAGGCTAACGTGATTACAGTGGCTGGAGGGGAAAAAGCCTGGTGTGAAGAGGAAGCCACCTCTGAGTGCTGACTTCCCCCCTCCCACATTTCTTCCTATGCCAAACCCAGGCCAACTTTATTTCTGTCATTTTGCACAGCACCCTCACTGCCCACAGAAACACCCAGAGCTGGTGACTAACTCCAGTTTAGCCCAGCTGGGGAGTTTTCCCCTTATATTATTGTTTGTTGCTGTTAAGAGTCAAGTCTTTCTGGGGAGTAGGAAAGCCAACGAGTACACTGTTGTGGCTTATAAGAAATACATTGCCTTGTCTTCTAAATAGTAGCCAGAGCTTCCCAGGATGCAAGTACCTTTTAAAGTTAGTGCTGTTCTCATTCTACAAGCATTTTTGCCCTAGTTTGGGAATGTATCTAAACCACAGCAGAGAGAAAGGATGCATCAGTTGCTAGCAAGGTATCGGGGGTTTGGATGTCCCAGGTTGAATTGTGTGAAAGCAGAGGGAGGAGCTCACCTGACCAAGCCTCTGGGATGCAACAAGTTTCTGTCAGCCACCCAACACTGAAAGAAGTTATTGAGCTGTATTAAAACCCTAAATGGAACATATATTAAAAGTTGGTTTTTAAAATTATAAATATTTGAGCCAGCAGTGTGCTCTTGGAGCCAAGAAGGCAAATGGTATCCTGGGGGGCATGGAGTGTGGCCAGTAAGTCAAGAGAGGTCCTCCTACTCCTCTCCTCTGACTTAGTGAGGCCAAATCTGGGTTGTTGTGGCCAGTTCTGGGCTCCCCAATCCAAGAGAGACAGGAAACTACTGGAGAGAGTCCACTGGAAGCTACGAAGATGCTGAGGGGACTGGAGCATCTCTGTGCTGAGGAAAGGCTGAGAGCCCTGGGACCTGAAGAAGACTCAGAGGGGATCTTATCAATGCTCATCAGTAGCCAGAGGGTGGGGCACGAGGATGAGGCCAGACTCTTCTCAGTGGTGCCCATCAACAGGACAAGGAGCACAAACTGGAACCTGGGAAGTTCCACCTGAAAATAAGAAAAAAACCTCTGACACTTCTGAGGGTGTCATAGCCTGGCCCAGGTTGCCCAGAGACATTGTGGAGTCTCCTCTGGAGAGAATCCAAACCCACCTGGACATGATCCTGGGTCCTGTGCTCTATGTGACCCTGCTGGAGCAGGGGGCTTGAAAATCTCTTCCAACCCCTACCCTTCTGTGATTCTGCTTAAGAATTCAGCTTTCAGCCCATCCTGAGTTTCTAGCATGGTTTATATCACCCTTGGGGGAGATCAACTTCATTTTTGAAACCTGCTGGTTTTGAATGGTTAAAGCAGAGCTTCATGATCTGTGGTCCCAACCAGAAAAAATTGTGGCAACATCTTCCCCTTTTTTCCCCATCCAAAAAAAGGACAATTGAAAGAGGAAAGGAAGAAATTAATCCTGAAGAACTCTTCTGGCATTTGGGCTCTGGCATTTCTGGTTCTCTCCATTTACAATTTAGATTTTAATTTAAATGAAACATTTCTGTAAACACTAGGAATGTTTCTATAGTGAGAACAAGGCAAAAAGTTAAGAAGCTTTAATTTATTAGAAAAGGCTGAAATTCAATATTGTGGAAGATCCCACTCAAACCTCTCCACCAAGATATGTGGAGGGAAGGCAGTAAATAAGTTTGCACAAAATGAAACCATCCAACAACATCAGCCATGCTTGGCAAAGGATGCAGCTCGAAAACCAAAGCCGTGCTAATGCTGGAGAAGCAAAAGCTGCGTGGTTTGTTTCAGCTTATTTAGGCCAGTGTCTCACCGAGACACCGTTGGCCTTTCCTTGCATGTTCCCGTTAGGATCTTGAATTCAGCTCCTGAATTCTTAACTCAAACCAAACAGGATTTCATCCAAACAAAGCAAGGGAGATTCCTGAAGCTCAATGCGGTGTGTCCATAAACAGCCTTCTGGAGACAGGCACCGCTTCACGTACTCGCTCCTGCAAACCTCAGCAGGGACATCCAGCAAACTCACCAAACCTCCACACCTTCTCTGTTTGCTTTGCAACTATCACTATAACATCTGAGAACCACGAGGCTGGCTCTTGCAAGAAGCCTCCCAGGAAAAGGCCCTACATAGTAGTTACTTCTCAGGCTACACTGAATTTACCTGTCAGAAATCTGAAAATATGAAGAAGGGAAATTAACTGTAATGCAGCATTCTTAAAGACACGCTTAGAGACTGCACCTAACCCTTCAGGGACATGCAGGTCCCACCAGACAAGTTGCACATGGCAGTAGGCAGTGCCAGCTCCTGCAGCACCCTCACTTTGGGGAGCGTGGGCTGACAGCCAGCTCCCAGCATTGCATTACTCAAAATACCAGTAACCCCACAGATGTAAATTGAGTTTCTGCCTTTTCTTTTTAACAGATACATACTTTTTTTTTTTTCTTTCATTTAACATTATAGAAGGGAACATCTTGCAGGAACAGCACTGTTGTAAAATCAGCTGGAGCCCTAGCAGCTTTCTGCCCCTGGGCACTGTTCAGATGAAGTAGCAGTGACAGGAAGACTTGGGGAGCCTGCAGCACCCACCTGCATCATGCCTTATGGTAGCAGCAGCTATCTGATCCTGCTCAAGTGTTTATCTTCTTCCACATCATCTGCTGGTGAGGACTTGCAGATCATTCATCCCCAAAGCACTAGTGCTGTTGATAAGTAACCCAGGCAGGGCCTCGAGCAAGATAACTAATAAAATCCAGAAGAGACTTACAAGGGTTTTGATGCTGGAGACGCTTATCGACGCTGAAGGGAAAGATTAACTGAAATGGGAGGAAGTCAGAACTCCTGGCTTCTCATATCAAATCACCACTGCCTTGCACTGGGACCTCAGAGAAGTTGATTATTCCTGTGCCACTGGTCATTAATTGCCTAGATAACAGTGATGCTATTTCCATCCTCTGCACAAGTGATTGAAGACGTGACTGATGCAGGTGAAATGTTTCCCTTCTGCTTGGATGAGAAGTGCCACATAAAGAAATAGAGAAGGGAAAAGCTCTCCCTGTAGGGATAACTTAGCAAACCCAAACCCTGCTAATGGAGGGAGTGTTTCCATACCAGAACTGCTCCCATTTTGTTGAACAGCAGCCAGCTGGAGAATGTGATCATGTAGCCCACAGCACTAGCAGCTCTCCTCAACTGGCTTTAGTGGGACTGTGGCTGAAATGAGTCTCCTGATAAAAGCCTCACCATTTCAGGGCATCAATACCCTCTCCAAAGCCCCTGCTCAGGTGAGAAACACCCCCAGGAGATATGGTGGGAAGCAAAATCATCTTTTCCTCATAGGAGAGCCTCTTCTTTCCCACATTATGGGTTGGGAGCCCTGGGGTCAGTGGAGGTAAAGGCCAGGGCATCGCTCCCAGGCAGAGCCAGTGTCACAGGCTGCTCTAACAGCAGGACTGTGGTGCAGAGGAGGCTGAACAGAAATAATTATCCCAGCTCTCATCACTGCTTGCTAAACATGGCAGAGTGTTTCCCTGTCATTTTGTTGTTGGCATCTTTTTAGAATGATTAAATCTGTCAAGTAACCTCCGCCTGCCTGAGGCACAGCACAAGTAATCCCCAACAAAAGCAGCAGAGGAAATAGCAACTGAGTAACTTTCCTTGGCTGCTTTCATTTGTGTGTTTGTTTGTTTTAATACAAAGGCAAGTTTATTATGATAAACATCTCTCAGCTTCAAAGTGCTGCCTCGACCTTTGCAGCAGCTTCTCTAGGCAGGATGAGAAAGCAAAGTTTTGAAGGCTACAGTGCCCAGTGTTAAGGGAGAATCTCCTTGCAGACCTGGTTTAAGCAGGGGGGACCACAGTGGAGGGATGGTCACAGAGCTGGAGCTTCACTTGGTCTTTTGCCTTCCTGAATTTTCTCTAGCAGGAATTGTGGGATTGTGTGCCCTGGGTATTCAGTATCTATCTTCAGTTTAGTTCAAGACAAGAAAAAACTTTGAACTTCTAACTTCACAGCCTTGGGAAACTGTGTCCCCCTCAACTCTAGTCCTTGTGTTCACACCCCCAGAAGAAACTGGTGGAAGCAGGATGAGGGTGGCCTTGGGTTGAGGGAGAAAGACTTCAACAGCTACACTACCCACAGAACACAGAAGAGAAATAGTTGATGTGTCACACCAAATTACTCAGTATCTTAATGAGAGCACAGAGAAACTGCTTTAGGCTGAAAGGAGGCTCAGGAAGGCAATACATCAGCTCCATGGTGCCTGCACTCATGAGGCTTTACACCTGGCATGGCTATAGGGTGGGGAAGAGACGGGCAGCCCAGGGGGCTCTGGAGAAGAGCACATGCCCAGGCACCAGCAGCTGCCCGAGACTTACTTTTTCCTGGAATCTCACCTCCTGTCAGGATCTCAGTGCAGAGCCAGCGTCTGATCTGACGGCCACATGCACCATTCAAGTCACAGCTTGACCTCCTTGCAGATCCTCCTCTCTTCTTGCCCTGTTTAATGTGCTCACACACAAACCCAGCACGGGAGCCTCCAGACTCCACTCCAAGTGCAGGGTGAATGGTTAGAGGCAGCAGGGGGCAACGGGAGCAGGATGGCTCTGTGTCAGGGCATGGAAAGAAAGAGAAGCTCACTGGCATGAGCACATCAGCTTAGATCTCCAAAAAAACATCAAAGCAGCATCTTCCATAGGCATGTTTGTCTTCTGTCACATTGGTCAGTAAATGTTTATCCCAGAGAGCTCTGAGGTGTGTTTCAGACTCAGCCTGGGGAGGGGCTGTGAATAATTACAGACTTTGTCCCAGGTCCTCACGACTGTGAGATGCCATCATCCCCAGAGATGGAAACTGCACCCTGTGTTGAAGAGAGCTTTTATGGAAAGATCCATCATGGATCAAATGTGACTGTTTAGGTTATTTGTTCACAGAAATGTGTTACTGTCTTTGCCCTTCTTATTTTAATCTTACACAGCATGTTCAGTCCTTTCTCTGGGTTATGTTTCCTTCTCAGCAGCAAGTTGCAGCCTCTCCCAGGGGTTCTGCTTCCACCCTCGCTTTCTCCATAGCTAAAACCACCACCAACAGACTCTTAACACCACAGTGAGAGTTTTGAGGCCTTGGGGAAATTTCCTACCTCTTGAATTTCAAATTTGTGGTTTCAGGCTGTCTGCAGAGAAGGCAGAAGCCTCTATTGATTTCCATAAGCTAATCAGAAAGCCAGCGTGTTTCTGCAAGCACAATTACTATAAGCAAATCCTTCAACTACATTAGAGGAGTTACCTGTGCATAGTTAGGAGCTTGATTTGACAAATGTTTCCTCCACTGTTGCTCCAGCTCAAACCTCCTCCGTCCCCTCCTCTAGGCTGGTACCACTGTTTTTGCAGCCTTGTGGTTTTAAAGCATTAAGCTGTTATAGCTTGTAGGGCTGTTCTGGGGTTGTTTTCTTTTCCAAACAAGCCCAAAATAATTATTCTTGTCCCGATCAGATTCACCACCCAGCCCCAGGCAGCTGAGCCAATACAACTGATGGGGCGTGAAAAGAAGCACTTGGGAAACATCTTCAAATCGTTTTTGAAAATAATGGGGGAAAAGCTTCAATGCACTTGAGCTTGTGTTTGAGTATCACTCAGATCAGTAAATGGCTGAAGTCAACTTCTTTTATCCTGCTGCTACTACAAATATCTATGAGACCTGTCTTCTCAGATGGTTTGGGCTTTACCTTCTGCTTTCTGGTCAGTGAGTAAGGCCATGGCTTCCCTCTCCAGAGATACACCTTAGCCCCCAGGGAGGCTTCACAAAGTCTTCCGAAGCAGAATAACCACCAGGAATCCTCCCATCTTTTCCAGAACACCCATGAAAACACAGTTCTGTAGCTTCAATCCACACAAATCATTTTTGGGATGGATCTTCAGTCAGGAAGGGACTACACACTTGCAGCTCAGCATAGGGGAGCAGTTTTCCTTACACTGCCTCAGAACCTGTGGGTTTTTTTCCTGTTCAGTTTTTAATTATTGAACTCACACTTCACAGACTTCACTTCCCTGCACATTAACAGCTGGTGGTTTCAGAGGTTGCAGTTGGCGAGGGCAGTGCCTGGAATGGATAGTAATTACTTGCTGAGCTCGTTATAATTGTGCAGTTATTGAGTAATTTGGAAAGGCAAGCAGGGGGAATATTTGGTTAATTAAGAGCTCAGTTAATCATTGCTAAATTTAGCCTTCCACAACAGTGCTCACCTCCTGCAGCTCTGAAAGCCTTTGCTTACCCACTCTGCTGGGGGAAGCAGGAGCACTTGCTCTCTGGTCTGGGACTTCAGTCACTGAGATGGTGCTTGCTCTTCACCTTCCAATGTCATGGGTTTGGTCCTTATCCCTACACTAACTCCAACCCTGACAAGTTTGGCTTGGTCACCCTTAAGATCTCTCTGAAGCTGCCATCAGTCTCCAGAGAGATCTCTAATTAGAAACAACTCACCTGGAAGCTCTTGGGCACTTCTGGGGCCAAATTCTCATCCGATGAAGAAAAATGACATTACAGACAAAAGAGCCAAGAATGAGCATTTCAAGAATGAGCCCGGGGAAGGGAGAAAAACTTTGGAGCCCTTGGGATTTTTCTGTAGCTGCTGAACTAACACAGTTACTGGGCACATGTTTCTACTGCTTGAGATACTTGATAATTTAAGGCTTAGGAAGCAAGTTTATCAACCAGAGGGTGCTTTCTGGAGCCTGGACTAACTTCTAGGGGCTCTGGGGAGTCTGCAAGGCACTGCTCAAGGCAAAAAAGCATATGCAGCTTATTGTCATGTGTTTACTGTTGCACCAAGAATGCCAAGTGTCTGTATGAGAATTCAGACAGGCTTGTAACTGAAAAGATTTTGAGAGCTTTCTGGCAGAGTTTTGAGGGAAGGACTATAAACAGGAAGTAGCATTTGACTCAAGACATACAACTTAATTATAAACAATTAATGAACGGATTTTAAATAATTATTTTGCTCTGGGTTTTTATCCTTTGTCCTCGTGTAGTTTAACACATGCTATTCTTCATGCACAGTATCAGTCAGGTGCAATAACCACTGCAGATATGCCCAGGGATCTGGCTGTTGGCTGGCACATGCTAAGGAAATGGCAGCCCACTCCCAGTGTGGGAAGTCAACCACAGATGTTCAGAAATAAGAAAAAAAGTAAAAGCTAAGCCTTTAAATCCTTACTGACCACAGGCAAATTTATTCCCTTTGCACTTCTAGTGGGGAAAAGTGTTTAGAGGCTCTAAGAGCTAAAGGCTCCTCTGAGCCTGCCTGTAGTACACACAAAAAGAGGAGGAAGAATCTGTACTGAAAACCCCATCCTTCCCAATATGCTTCAAAACAAAGTAAACTTATTTTATCTGTTAGGGAGAAGACAGTAGAATAAGACAGATCTTATATTTCTGGAGACATACCAGTCTTTTACCAAGGCAACTGTGAACTACTTCTATTTTGCTTTTAGTTTAAAAGCTGGGAAAAAAAAAAAGTAAAATAATTTTTAAACAGGTTTTTCAAAGCAAACTCTGCAAGGTTAATTTCTCAAAACAGAAGAGCTGTCAAAGCAGGTTGATTTTAACACCTGACAACCTTGACAGCCTCCTTGCAGCAGCACACAGCCATGGCATTTCAGCAGTTACCCATGGTTACAAAACTGTTGAATGAAATGGAATCCAAACCTGTCGAGGGTTGTAAACTCACAAACAGACAGAATAAGTGACCTGGAATGATAACTAGTCAAGTACTGGGGCCTTAATGGAATATTTTGCCAAACTGCTCCAAATTAATGGAGCTCATCCATTATAAGTCTGGGCTGCTGAGGAGATGAGAAGCTCCTGGTGGGATCCAGTTGATTTTAAATTTTTTTTTTTTTTTTTTTACACTAGTTCTAGTGTAAAAAACTAGCCCATATATGAACTTGATTCCTTCAATACTAAGTGACATGTCTCTAAAAATAATTTCTGTCTCTTATTCTGAAGGAATCCAACACTCTACTGAAGCCCCTGGGCCATCAGTTAGTTTTATATTTCCTCATCACATGTATCTGTGTGGTATCAGTCCCCATCAAGTCACATTGGGTTGTCAGACCTTGCCCTTCAGCACTCCCTGTTACCTGGATTTAGCTTTTGTTCTTGGCACTTCAGCAGCAGGTCTCACCCTTTAGGAAGGGGTCATGAATAATGTCTTACTGAGTCACACAAAAGAGCCCAAATATTATCTCCTATTCCCCCTTCAAGTATTTCTGCTGCCACCATCTCCTTAGAGTCTCCACATCTGGCAGATGTACCCTCCCCATGCCAGCTGCTGACTGCATTTTGGGCTTGCCAGCCAGAGCCAACCATCCAGCTCCCACCATACTCAGAACCTCCCCCTGGGGTGGTCTCTACCACCCACCCTGTGAGGAGCCAAGGGGCACAAGCGTTTTCTTGGCTTCCCACACAGGAGCATGTGCAGTCAGAATTCTTGTAAGCATCACTTTTACTGCCTCCTCCCAACATAAACTGGACAAATTGATGGAGTCCTGGCCCTGAGGATAAACAGCATCTCTGCTGTTTAGAGTAGTTGACTCCTGGAAGGATGAACACATGGCTGGGCTGACACCCTTGCTGCTGGAGAACTACCCCCGGGTACAGGAGGTGCCCACAGGCTGGTGGCACCATCCCAGCAGAAACCCTCCCCTACTACCAGACCTGAACAGGAGCAGCCCCTTTGGAGGGTTAAGGCCAGAAAAAGCCTGTGCAGTTAACTCAGGTACCATAACAACACTCTTAGTGACTTAGCAGAAATACAGAGGACTAGTAATATTCACCTGAGGCACTTGTAAAAATTCTTTCCAAGGTCTGGTTTAAGCCTGTGCCCAAACAGACACTGCCTGTTAGCTGCAATACACCCATGTTGCCAAATGCTCAGTTTTATGAGGTTTTCATATCTCATCTGAGTTTCTTTTTTTTTAGCTGTTCAGGAATGGTAAATCCTCACATGGTTAGAAAGCACTTTTGACTATTCTCTCCAAAAAGAACTTTAATATTTCTGTTCAGGTTAGTACTTTTGAAGAAGGCCGAGGTCAGGTAAGCCCATTAAATCAAGAATTCTTTCTACACCTGTGTTCTTCACAACAGAACATCATTTCTCCATTTCAAGGCACCTAATTTAGAGCCAGATTGTACTTGTCACACTGATACAAAGCTGAACCACTGGCATGCTCCATGCATAACGCTGCCTCAGATGTACACTCTGTCCTCACCTTTCAAGGCCTTGAACACAACTGGAAAATACTAGTTTCCTAAGTGACACAGTCTGCTGCAGCTGGAGGACTCTGAAGGCTTTCAGCAAACATGCCACCACTCCTAGAGAATGAAAATCCTGTTTTAAAAGGTTTTGCAATATGCTGGTGCTATTCCCACCTTTGTCTTCTCTGTACCACAAACAAGTGCTTCAGAAGTAGCTGTGGATGTCTTGAGCAAGTCATGACTGTGGCCTCAGGAGGAAGGTTAATAATCCAGATGAGTCTTCTCCCCTGCTGCTTGTCCACCCACTGCATGTCTGTCCACAGCTGGAAGGAAAAAAACCCTAAGATTCAATAGCCCTGTTCAGCTGATGGGCAGGGGAGAGGCAGACAGTGACATCTACATTTTAAGTTAATTGACCCACTTACTCCTTCGCTCCATTCCATTTGTTAAAAACAAGGCTTTGAGGCTCTAAGCACAGCTGCTGCCAGACACCTTCACTTCTGCCTTCCTCGGGATCCTGCACATCACAAAGCTGGCCTGACCTGAGGACATAAGATTTAAATTTAGACCTGAACATCTCAATAGTATCTCCCTGTACAATTCAGTTCTGGAAATGCTTTTGATTAATGCCCTTCCGTGCATGCTTTATGGTTGAAGTATTTAATTTAAAGAGAATGATTAGGAAGAAGACAAGTTTTAACAGCCTGTGCCAAGGCCTAGAGAAGGAAAAAAAAAAAAAAAAGAATCTTAGCTACAGAGTCAAAATGTATTTAACTTGAACTGAATGTGATAATTTTTGCAGCATGCTGGAATTCACTGACTCACAAACCATCTGGAGGTGCTAAAAGCATTTAGAAAACAAAGTCAAGAGGTCTCAGGTTCCAGTCATTGAGATGAAAATACCAAGGCTCAAAGGTAGCAGGCAGTCAGCTGTGAAGATGGGAGATGTCAAGGCTCTTGGCACTAATGTGACAGGAGTGAGCACCTTCCCCAGCCCCAGGCTGTCTACAGCTGGCTGGGCACTCAGAGCAGAGCAGCCTCCCAGAGGAACCCACACACGGTTATTCTCTGACTGTGCTGAGGCAGAGAAATGGGATTCTTCTGCCTGCACGTGGCCTGAACACCTCCAGCAGCCTCTGCATAACTAGAAAAGGAAAAGGGGCAGGGAGAGGACTCCATTTCCAGATGTGCAAGCATGAAAAAAAATGAGTGGAACCTCAATGTGGAGTAGAAGAGGGGGTGCCCAGACCCTACACCTCCTAGACCCTACACCTCCAGTAAAGGATTACAAAATGAGTAAACTCTGTCCTTTTTTATGGTTCAAAAACACCCTAAGTTTTTCAAACTTTTTTTATTCCCCTGAGAGGAAAATGTCTATATATTTCTGAATTCAGTTTTAATTTTCTCTTGGACTGTTTCTTATTTACAGGTTTAAATTGTGCCTAGTGTCAGAAAAGGCTGTATGTGGAGCAAACCATCACCTAAAAAAAGGCTAGTTAATACGCAAGATACATGCAGAAGAAAGCTTAATTCATTATTTTTTAAATAGATGGTTGCAGTGTGACTTAACTGTAGCACAGGCAACATTCACTATTAATTCAAACAGAACATAGACAGGATAAATAGTTAAAGGAAATGGTATTGAGGAAGAGGTCCCATTGAAAGTTTTATAAGGGCTATTGATAGCAAAAGCTTTTAAAATGTCTGCAACAGAATAAAAATGGAGGAGTATTTAGAAAAAAATAACACTGACAGATTTTTTAAAAATCTCAAAAATTGAGCAACACTTCACAACTCCACTACTGTGAGAAATTCTTATATATTAACATACTGCATGGGTTAAAAGGGTTAAAGGGAAAAAGTTCATTCCTTTCCAGTTCTAGCCAGCCAGTCTATGAATAAATGATGGATTGAGCTTATATCTCCTATTGCACGTGTGCTGCAGGTAAAAGCTTCAGTGTGCTGGGTCAGAACAGAGATGATGGACAGAACCACAGACAGACATGCAGTTTGGACATAGGACAGAGTTACTCTCCTTGGATAGCCCATCCTGAAAAGCTTTGGTGCAAACCACCAACACTTACATGGAACATAAAAAGTGCCCACCCAGATACTTTAGGAATAAAGAGGTAATCATTCAAAGAGAGTTGACTGGCAGGTTTCAGCAAACAGGACAAAATCAGCTTTCAGCTTTCTAAGAAGTGTTCCAAAAGCAGAACACAGATAGAGTCAGCTGCAGCTCTTCAGGCTGCTTCACGAGGAGCAAGAGACACTCACCACTCCACGAAGACTCTCCCAGCCAGGATTCCTGGGAAGGCTGCCTTGCTGAAGAGGGGAAACAACTTCAGCTGGTCTTGGAATGCTTGGTTGGATTTCCACACAACAGACTCAACAAGGAGAGACAGGAGTTAGGATTATTTCTTTTTTGCTTGGGGGAGGGAAGAGAAGTGTGATTCGTTGTTATTTTTTTTTTCCTCCCCTCTAAGAGCCCTGACCTCCTGTGACATTCCCAGGTTTTATTCCTATAGACAAGACAGAAATATTGCATAAAGCTGCACAAGAGCACACCAGAGACCCAATTTACATGCAAACAGTGTGCAAGGAAAGCTGGGAGGGAGTCTCTATTAACACCAAAGTCATCTGTATTTACTAGGAAAAGAAAAGCTATTCAGGAGAAAATCAAAAGATACTATGAATTGCAATTGAAGAAGAAATAAGACCAAGTATTCTTGACACCATAGTCATTATTGATGCAATTTCAACTACACTTCTATTTTATGTGCACATCATTATTTGCTACAGCCTCAGAGAGTACCTTGTTATTTCTTTTTATTGCTAAGGTCAACAAGACATGAAGCTAAATTTCTGCTAGAAACCCAAATTAAAATATTTTTGCAAATAGAATTATCCTGATAAACATTTTTGTACTTAAAATGTATTAAGATGGAGCTTAGGCTATTTCGAGTAGACAATGCATATTTGGGAAAATCTCAGCATAAATGTGCCTTTCCAAACCTTCAATTGATTTATGAGGAATTAAAAAGCAAAATGATGCTACAAATGCTTATACAATTAGCATTTTATATATGAGAAATGCCAGTAATTCCAGAGGTGCTAAAATCTTGTCATAGGGGATACCTTTCTTTACTTTGAACCACATGGGCTTCTTTACAAAGGTTCTCAAAGAACTGGTAAACATCACTGTGTGTTCAATTAAGAGCACTTGTCTGCAGCAGCTTGGTATCAAATTTATGCAAATTTAAACAAAACCAAACCTGTCCTCAGCATAATCAGAGTTCTAAGAAGCAGAGCTCTGCATTTCCCAGTATCAACAAACAGGCTGCACCTGAAAGAGAACAGAGTGTGATCCAAGTATATATGCAGAATGATCTATCAAGAACTGGGAAGAGATACCCTTCACAAAAAGTCACTCAGGGTACTTTTGTGGACTAAAATAATTTAAGACAAGTGTCATTCTAATGATGGGTGAATTCTGCAAATTCCACTCTGCCCAAGGACCATCAGCCTTCCTGCAATTACTGGTTTCCTGCTAGAGGTCATGTTCAGAATCTGAGATTACACCGTCCTCCTCATTTGCCATTTCATTTCTTCCTGCAGCCAGATACAGCTCTCAGTAGGCTGGATAGCTGAAGCTTCAAATGGAAAAATCTTGGTTAGTACTGAAACACACAGCACATTGACTTGTTATACTTCTTTCAGAGACCAATTCTTTTACAAGGTACAGCTCATATGTTTTCCCACAAATTATATTTGACAGGTTTGGTCATTCTATTGAACATACTACTGAAGCTTAAAAACACCAAAAGACAAATGCTAACTTGATTTTGTTTCTGAATGCCAACTCACAGCAGGAGTGATGCACCATGTTTGGGAGATCCTGCAGTACCCAGGATCTTCCCAGGATCAAATTCCAGAAGATCAGCTGAGATTTCCCCCATTATCTAATAGGATGGGCACATTTTATACAGGCAGCTCTGGAAGTGCCCATTGCCTTTAATGCAACTCAGGGCCTGCTTGGCAGTCAGAAATGCACAACAAAGTCTTTCAAGTAACTTATATGACTTGTGATAGTGATGGGAATTATGGTGAAATCAAGAATTTGGAACACAGGACCTCAACCTGGAGAATCCCACCTCAAATCCACACACACCCACTTGTGTTTTGATTCCACCCCTATCAGATATTTCTGTGGAAAGGTCCTACCTTTAAATCTCAAGGTGACATAAGGAATTGTCTTAAGCCAGTAGAACTGTTGCTGGTCATCTCTTCTAACTTCACATCAATTTACAACTTGTGTGTAGTGCAAATTTCTAGGAATTAACAGGCTGAGAGACAAGTATTTAGATATGGAATCCAACTTTATTTCCTAGCATACAGCCATTCTGTTCATTCTTCCTTGTTAGCATGGACAAGGAAGCCTCTTTCAGCTTTGAGAACAAAGAAATGAAGTTGCAGAAGATTAATCTTGCTGGTGTGCCAAATGAGAACACTCAATACAGCAAGTCCAGGTGTCCTGTCATCACTCCTCTTTATATTGATCTTGTGTCATCTCCCCAAATAATTATTTCCATAACAGAGTAAATTAAAACAAGTGAAAACTGTATGCATAAAATTAAAAATCAAAGTACATTTCCAAACTTTCCAAGTGTTTCACAGAAATTAGACTATTAGAAAAAAAATAAATCAACATGTTGGCCTCAGAATTGGATTGGGGTGGAAATTGGCTTTCCAACCATTTATTCACTAATGCACTGTACTAAGAAAGCAAAGGAGTTGGCAAGAATAGATGTGTTACTTGATCTGTATGGCAATGCAATCATCACCTCTTTTCTGAGGTCCTTGCAATTTATTATTCAAGGAACACCACAGAATAATGGTCCTGGTTAATAGAAAAAAAAATGTTCATGCTAAACTGAAAAAGAGACATTGATAAACTTTCTGAAACAGATAAAACTGTTTTGGACAAGCTAAAACACAGTATCTCACAACAGAAGAGCTGTACTTGAATCAACTATTTAAAAACAAGCTTCCTTCAACTTAGTCTTAAGACTGAAATCTTCTCTATTGTGCCTAAATGTGTTTCATTAACAAGCTCAAGACCACATCAATTTAAAATGCAGACACCAGCTTTCCTCAGACCCCACATACCACAGTCCACTGGTCCCTGTGGTTTGTTAGCCAGCTTTCCCAAAGCAAGCCAAGGCTTACAGGACTGAGAATAAAAGCTCTTAACCCTAATGCTGGGCTTTCCACAGGAAGACTGATCATGTTCCTTATGACTCAGAGAAAGAGGTGAGTTGGGAATGCTGCATTCTGATCAGAGGGATCTCATGCCATAACATCCCCTAGCATGCTAAAGCATTTGTAATCCAGAAGCAATACATTTTCTGGCTCCCCAGAGAACTGTATTTCTAACTTTGCATTAACCATTCCCTGTCTGTAGCAGAAAAATATCTGTAGTTATTCAATTAAAAAAATTCAAGTAATTCCCAGTAGTCAAACCACAGATGTATTGCCCACTAATGCCAATGCTAAGGAGAACACTTTCCTCTCAATAGGAGGTATGTTCAAAAGAATAACACTCATCTTACTCTAATCATTTAGGTCAAACTTTCTGTATTGCATTAATAATGAAATAATCAGGTGGTAGCAGCACAGGGAGTCACAGCAAAAAGAACATGGTCCAGAAGATTAACTCTCTTTAAAACTGAGGATTTTACTTAAATTATTTTTACAAGAGCCCACCCTGGAACTCTTCTTTGCAGCCTATCTCTTTAGAACACAAAATCAAAGCAGTTTTAGAATCTACCAGATTTAAATGGTCTTTAAGGCACCAATTGCACCATTTATGGCAAAAAGGACATGTCAAAACAGTGTCTTGATACAGCTGGGACGTGGAGTGTGAGGCTCCAAGAGATGTCATCTCCCTCTTTCCTCTCCTCTTGCAGGGCTTCTCTCATTCCGTTTGAGGTTGTGCTCCATCCCCAGAGGGATTACACCAAGACTGGGTCCCCGATGGCGTGGTCTGGGTTGCAGGTGAAGGAGATGGTGATGGCATAACGAGTGCCCCACTCAACCTTCTCCACACGATGAAGGTTCTCCGACCCGGAGGTGAAGAAGGAAACCCGGCCTGGAAAGACAAAGGACTGCTCAGTGATGGGGAGTTTGCCACTCAGCTCTCTGCAGAGCTTTGCTGTTCTCAGTCCAACCGTTCCCTGCTACCCGAGAGCCCACGGGTCACAGACAAACTGTTACGAGCTTATGCCACACTCTGACAGCTTTATGGACTGTTCAAACATCCATTAATCCTTGTGCTACAAAGCTGGAGATGGAATTCCACCCTAACATGGTTTATAACAGGCAGGAGGAAGCCAAGAACTCCCCAAGCCAGTTCTTAGCAACTCTCATTACAAAGGGCAACTCGAGTGCCTGTCAGTGTATGGGTTTCCTCCTGCCTCTCCTTCTAGCCTGGGCTCTAATTTTAGACCCAAGGAGGAGGAGGTGCTGCGAAGGTGAGAAAAAGTCTTCAGTGAAAAAATGCTCAGCAGGTTTACAAGCAGCTGTGGCAGCTTCTCAGCAGTGTACCAAGTATTTGCTGTAGCTTTTTGTGCACAGTCTGATCACTCATTGTTCAGCCAGGTTAGAAAGTTATCTATCTCATATATGAAGTAATTCTCCTTAGAAAGAGCCACTCCAGCAAATGCATTAGCTTAGATTTTTTTTTTCATAAATATATAGGTGTTTACTCCTGTGCCTCATCCTCTCCAGGCTTTGGCCACCACCCTGCCTTGGGTTTCTCCAGGCTTCATCAAGGTGAAATGCACTTATTTTGATAATGACAGCAGAGGTAGATAAGCAGTGAGATGAAAAGCAGAATGGAGCCCTCTGCACACTCACATTATTCAACTGTTCTAAGAACATAAATGTTTGATGTTTATCAAGTAACTCAATTGATGCAACTCTGTAAGACTGCTCAAGTCCTGAGAAAGCCAATAGCACTCATGCCCAGGTGGCTTATCCAAGAGTATGTGTTTCTCCTGCTCAGGCTTTTTCCCCACTGTTCAAGTTAAAAACTGTTGAAAAGCTTATCCCAGGGACCTCCTCTGGACACGAACTCTGCCTGGGACTCGCTCACCAACGAGGCAAAATGAAACACTCAGATGCCAACTTAAAATCTGCACAAGATAAACTAATGCAGCCATTACACAGTCTGCACTGCAGAAACACACACGGGCACCTGGCTGGTTTTTCTCTTCTGAAACTGATCCACAGATCCAGAAGTTGATTTGCTTGCATGTTCCTGAGCAGCACACATGGGATGTTTGACCAAAGCCAGACAGGCCTGATGCAGCTCAGTTTACCAGTCATCTCAAGTCTATTTGAGCAGCCTCGTGTCCTCTGCACGTTCAGCTGCAGTTGACATTTAATCTTTCATGATTCACATAGTTTTTCATAACTGCCAAGCAGAAGCCACATCATACTCTTCTCTGCCTGTGGCTACACATCAATAATTGGTAAAGCTATATAAATTTATATAATCTATATTCATTCACATGCACAGCTCATTTACACCTTGGTGCCCTGCTCTTCAGGATAAAAGACTAAATGCAGTGAACTGCTCCCCTCTGAGTGTTGCAATGAACAGCACTACCCTCAAGGATACAAAGTCCCTCTGTCATTAATTCCACCACCCCCTTTTTAAATCTTCTTTCAGCATCATTCAAGTCCTTCATTATTAATCCCTTTCCTACTCACTCAAAGCTTTGCCTTAAACTGATTTTCAAGCTTTGTTTAATCTCTTTGTAGTAGCAGTAAAATTAGGAGTTAGCCAAGTTTCAGTGTATTGTTTAAATCAGGTAAACTGGATTTTTTGGCTATACAGAATTGTCTTTTAATTTCTTAAATAAATGTCTTTGTTTATATGGTATCTTTGAGCACCTTGTGCATCTGGTTCCTTATCTGTCCACTGGAGTCTGTGAGTCACTAAAGAAGCCTAAAGGCAGTTTTCAAAGATCCTTCTCCCTCACTTGAGAAACATTTCCTTTAAAACTTACTTCATTTGCAAAATTTTGACATAAAAGCACTTTCTCTCTGCACAGTATTTTTAATAGTATAAATGTTCAGAAAGAGGGTAAAGAATGATAACCCCCATCCCATCTGCCAAAACCTTCAAGGGATGTATGGTGATACCATTATTCAGAGAATCCTGCCCAGATAAACTAAAGCTGTACCACTACCAGATAGGATGACTTGTAGCACTTTCAAGCACACCAAGATTGGCCCCTTTGTGATTTTGCTTCAACACGCAGTATATGAAAAGCACTTGAAAAATTCAATCACTACAAGGAAGCAAGACAGGTCCTTAAAGTGGGGCCCTACTCCCAAGTTAGAGCCTGTCCTTGTTCTAGCTTTTTTTAAAATTAATTTTGAGCTCAGATTTTAACCCCCAAGGTTCCAACCTACAAACTGTATTAACAAGTTAGTGGGATCACATGCAATACGGGTTTGGTTTTGGCTGTGAAATCAAATTACAAGTGTGTAAATTGCACCTTAAGTTTCACACATTTCCACAACTAATGTAGCAGTGATTTCTGATTCTGGGTGGCAAGGGAGATGTGCACAGGGCAGTTCACTAGGCTCTTCAGACTGTGACACACACAGAGGGATGCTGAGCTTCACAAGTGTCTAGTGCTGTAGTACAAAGGCTGAAGAACAGCTACACAAATATTCCTTGTGATAACTGCACTTTCCATTTCCTGATCAACATTTTTGAGTGACAAAAGCTCAGGAGAAAGTGTGTAAAACTAATTCCTCCTCTGTTCTTTCTCTATTTAACCATGGCTTAAAATCAGTCTTTTCCTCTCCTCTGCCCTGCCTGCACAGATTTCTTTACTATATAGAATTTCTTTAGTATATAGAACATGCTTTTCTGTTCCATTAGAGAAATCTTGATTATTACCTCCTGGCACATAGCTTCAGTTTGATTTATGAAAACACTGTTAAAAGTGTAAGATTTTTTGAAATCACAAGCTACTAACACAGCTTTATAGTGTATTATCTAACAAAAAAAAAAAAAAGCATTTAATGCCTGGACCTTAAGGAATGAGACTTTGAAGAGCAAGAAAGAGCAACAAGATCATCTCGTGTTTTGAGGTCCATGCTTCTAAGATTTCAGAAAGAGACCAGTCTGAGCTACTTTCTGAAGAATGAAGATTAGAATTGAGAAGTTAGAAGTGATGCCAAGGGAAAAACAAACAAAACAAAGAAATTGCTTTCTCCACTTCTTCAGTTTCATGATGTTTTGACCAGGACCTGAACCTTACTTTTAACACTTTGAGACATACAGTTCCCATATTAGATAGAAGTGTCTACAGAATGTATTTTTATCAATGATCTTTCCTCTTTTTTTGCCCACAAACACAACCTCTTTACAGCTGCTCCCAGCCAGCTTCAAGACTTCCATCAGGCTGTCTAGTACCAGGGGAGTGAGCTGTACTCCAGCCAAGGAAGAGTTCAATGATGGACTGAGGGAAGTTCCTCCCACATAAATGCCCCTGTTCTCATCTTACTAGAAGAGAAAAAAAAAAACCCAAATAATTAGAAATAGTTGAGGTAACCTCAACACCAGCCTGCCTCTAGATGATTAGCTTGCCTGCATATCTCCACAGGAACAGCAGTAATCAATCCTTGCCTGTCTTTGACAACAATACCTGCCTCTGCAATTCCCAGCACCGAGTGCTAGAAAGTGTGTTTCAAAGCTGAGTTTGGTCCAATAAAAGCTTCACTAATAAGCTTGGTTCTTGAACAAAGTGTTACTGGGATGCAGCCACTCCTCTTGCTAGTTCACAGATAACCTCCAGCTCTGCTCCCTTACTAAGGATGTCAACCACAGGGTGAGCTGCTTCTCAGTCCCCTCTTTATGTGGCCCTTGAGTACCCACATATGCTTTAGAACTTAAGAGTAAGATTGTACTGGGGATGAAAGACCTGCTGTCATGGCAAAGTCAGGTGCAAGCTCATTTAAGTAGCTGCCACTCCCAGCTGTCTAGGAGAAGGAACTGCTAACAAGCTCAGCACCATTAAAACTGAGCCTGGTCTGCAGTGTCATTGATGCAAATCAAGCTCTTCAACCTGTCAGCCTGAGAAAAGCTTGGAAAGGGAAAAGCAGGAAAGGCCTTGCTCCTCTTACAGGAAGCAAGACCTTAATCATATTAGAGGTAACCACATATTCTCCTGACTTGGAGAGTCTTCTTTTGCACCAACCCACAGGAATAATTATTTCTGAAGACAGAAGTGCCAGTCACAAGCTCCACTGCTCTGAATTTCATGTGACTCTAATGAAGCAATACTTATTTTCAGGAATAACACTTAACAAGCATCAAAACCAACTGATACTTCACAATGCAGCAATTACATCCCATTTAATTACTCAAAGCCACCAGAGGAATATATGTATTAACTATGGTTTGGCTTTCCCAGGTTTTAATCACATTCATAATTAACTCTTAGCAATGAATTACTTTTAGATGCATTGAGAAAAGACAACCACCACAAGCAGCAGTGTACAGGTGAAAAAAATTATGCACCCAGCCATACATCTCCATGAAAATGTCAGCATTCCCACAAGGTTTGCACACAGGAGATTTTATCTGTGTTGCATGTTAACAGCTGCACTCCCATAAACAAGCTGCCTGGGATTTATGACCTACCCTCTGTGCCATGGGGCACTACAGGCTGGGGGAATATAAAAAGGAAAATTTCTCAATGACAACTATGCCCTTGATATGTGAGTGCAAAACCATTCTTGTTTGTTTCCTTCTCTCTGAAATGAAACCAGTACTGACCTATTAAACAAGGTCACTGTGAAAGTTAATTAGTAAATACCAGTACAATGCATTGCAGTTAACACATGTTCTGTTTTTCAACTATTATTAAAAAAAACACCCTCTGTTGTTCTTACTCTGGCAAGAGAAAAAGTAGTAAGGCATGCCAGAGAAAATTATAACAAGATGTAGGGAATACATGAAAGGACTTGAAGAACTAAACAAATATTAACATACCACAATGCTTGTAAGGAATAAAATGCTACAAGATGATTATGCCTCTAAAATTATAAATTCATTGCATAATTTAGGTTGAAAGAGACTTCGGGAGGTCATCTAGTCCAATTCCCTCAAATCAAGGCCAAATTCCAAATTATGTCCAATTTTCGAGTTCCACCAGGCTGCTCACAGTCAGATCACTAGCCCATGCAAGTGCCTAACATGTCCCAGGCACACACATCTTGCTGCCCCCACATATTCTGTGCTTGACTTTTGAGTAGGGGATGGAGTAAATGACCTCCAGAGATCCTTTCCCATTATTCTCATTACACAAGGACCAGGATATTCATATTGATCACAACTTTGGCAGTCACTGGGTTTGCAGCAACCCTGTTTTGCCAGTGGATTCCAAGCCCCTTCATGCTCCTACCCTTCACACAAAACTACCCCTTCTGCTTTCTTGGCAGCATCCTTCTGGCCCCTCTAGTTAATAATTCACTGCCAGATTTCCTTCTAAATTCCTTGGATTGAAAGAATATCAAGAATAAGCCATACATTGTGCATGAGATTGTGTTAACTCAGACTCAATCATGCAAGCAGTAACTGTCCCCTCACTCTCCTCCCTGCTCAAACTGTGACTGCCATCAGGGAAGGGCAGGGGCTACCACTGCCTGGCTCCAGGGAAAGGATGCAAAGCAGGCCAAGGGAATAGGTGAGAAGGTCTGACTTCCATCATCCAATCTTGTTTGGTGGATCACAGTCTCACCATCATCCTCCAACCTGCCCATGGCAGCTGCTTGGGGCACTGGAAAGACAGAGTTGCTGCTCAGGAGATGAAGCAACTTATCTGCCTGATAAAAAAGCAGCAGCAGTTTATTTGGCACTATAGATCTACTTGTCATCTTTCATCTTATGCAATGACAGCTTTGAGTATCTGCTTAACATTTAGCAGCTCTAAATGCTACTTGGGGGAAAAAAAAAAAAAAAGGAAAAACTGCATTTCATCTGCTGAATGACACTGAGACAGCAGCACTGCCAGGGAAACTGCACAAACAATGGTGTTCTCATCCTTGTCATCTGCTTAGAATTAATTGATAATTCATTCTCATGTAAAGTGGCCAGGAAAAACCTCCATATCATAAAGCAAGTCACTTGGGTGATAATAGAAAATAGTGCCAATAAAGCTTGTTTATAAGTAATTGAATACCTGGTAAATCAACGTTGAAGGGGGTGAGCTTTAAGCAAGTCCTCATCTAAACCCCACAATAGTAAGATGGGATGACAGTAACTGTGAGTGCCCAGATCTGGGGTAGAGAGAGCACAACAAGCTTCTAGAAAGAGTTTTGCTGTGCCAAGCACAGAAACAAAGGAGCCTATAGCCCCCTCCCCCCAAAGGAAACTGCAACAGGTTTCTAATGAAGCCTAATTACAAACTTGTCCTATTTTGTTTAGGAAAGAGAAGGAGAGAGAAGCTACTGTTACAAATAAAAATCACTGAGCCTGACAACTCCCCCAGCCAGGCTGTAATCTGTAGAATTATCAGTGCTTTTAAAAATACCTGCTTCTATTTTAAAATTCAGAAGTATCTGACTGAAAATTCCCAAATTACAGTTTTTCGAGAAAATTAAGTGATCTTAATTATTTCCTACTAAAAGTACATGAGCATTTTTAGATTTCAACAGAATCCCTGTCAGCTTCTCTCCCATCAGCACAGTTGGTCGCTCAAAATATCAGGAGTTTCTGCTCTGTACATTTGTCTGAAGGTGGGACCACCTAGGGAAGGATTTAAAGTGAAAACTGCATAACTGTGCTCTCTCCACATACCAGTTATTCAGCCTCAACAAGGCCTTTTGGTTCCATTTTTTCTCCCTAAAGAAGGGGAAGGATATCACCTCTGGATACACTGGATTCCAACAAAAAAATTTCACTAAGAGAAGTCTCTAAGAACAGAAGTGTTGCATTTTCCATAACATGCAATACCTCTGGATCATCTATTTTACTTTCCCTGACCTTGCTAAACATGGCATGTTTAGTAGAGCTGCTGGGCAAATCAAAGTTCATTCTAGGTTTTGGACTTCTGATAGAGAAGGAATTCATCCTTACATCCAGTAAATCACTACAGCATAAAAACTCCTGCTGCTCTCATTCCAAAAAATGGCCTTTAAACAAAAAGACTTCATGATAGCATCTATGATGTGTGACATTAACACTCACAAACCTTAGGAACCCAGAAATGAAACACCACCACTGAACTGTGCAGTGTAACAGCTGACCCTGCAGTTAATACAGCATTTTGTTTTACTTTATCTGTTACATTACTTGACTGGCTGAAGTCAATTTTCCTCTGCTTGTTCTTTATGCCTTCAACTTTCCTGCATATTTGTGTAGCACTATCAAATCAAAATAATGAGATATTGGCCTCCATATGCATCACTTAAAGTGCTGTGCAGTGAGCAATGCAAAGCACAGGAGGTGCAGGCTACAGAAGTTCTAGTAACTAAGAACCTGGGGTACCAGGACCAAAAGCCTTAGAGGCCAATTGTCAATATTGACAGCACTCTGTGGAGCACTAACACAAGATTTCTTAGCTCCTCTATCCCCACAACACTCCTCAACCCTCTCAATAATCCAGCTAAAGGGACCTTTACTACCCTCAGTAACAGATGCCCTCACAAGCCAGTCTACTTTATATGAAGGAGTTGATATAAGCACCATGTTCAGTGCAGATCTGACCTGCACCTCCCAGGTACCTATTACTTGATGGGCCCAATTAAAATATTTCATTTGATGCCATCATAAACCTAGCATTAAGCACCAGTGGAATACAGAAACCAGAGTCTGGAACACAGTTATCCTTCCATGGGAAATAAAACAAAGCAAAATGAAGTCTTCACAGCTCTACAAAGAAATAAGGAGCAACAGAGACATTTTTTTACACTTGTCATCACTGCAACAGGTTCTCCTTTTGCTGCCATTTCTCTGCAATCATCCCACCAGTCACTGGTGCAATTTGTGATTAGCATTGCAGATCAGTAAGAGCTGCTGTCCTACACTCATGAACTTTGCATAGCTGGTTATTGCTGCAGCTGCTACCACTGGCTCCCTTTATTCTTCCCCAGGACTGGCAGCTACTTCTGTGGAGGCTTTTTAATATCATTCTCAACTTTCAGTTGTGCTGACTGAACATCAGGATGTGCCCCAGTTTCACTGATGGGAGCAAAAATAAAGCTAGGAATGCCAGGAGATTATCATCATCTAGATTGAATCTGGATCCCCTGTTCCATGATACAAGATGGATTACTAAATATATGCTTCAGTTTTCACACCTTGTGTTCATGTTGTGGGACTTGTCAATCTAGAAATCTCACTTTTCATCTTTTTGCACTTTGTCATTATCCTTCATTCCCTCAGCCTTTACTAGCTAAAAAAAAAAAAACCCCATCAAATCGAATTGGATTAATTCAAAGAGCACAATAAAATAAAGCTATTAAATTCTCAGCACTTAGGATGACAGGATCTGAGGGCCATCTCCTTACCTGGGGCAGAGAAACAAACAGCTCAGGCTTTGAGCATATGATTTCCCCCCCCCCATTCTAAATGAAGAATAATCCAACTTCACAGTTCCCAAATAGCTCAAACCTTCAACTCAAATACTTTTTACACTCTTGAAAAAACACACATGAGACAGTGATGAAAACATGCTAAGTTTGATGTTCAAGGAAGAGTCACATGTCACTCTCCAGTGCACAGAAGTTGCTCTGCACCAGGGGTGCAAAACCAAGAAAGTACACACAAATAAGAAACACACAACTGGTACAGGTATCTCATTCCAGCTGCTGGTTTTCATCTGCACTTTACCATGAAGTCTATGCCCTAATATGCCAAACTCACACAAGAATCTCCAAAATATTAAAGTTTATAAATATGGTTTACACTGATATTTTAGCAGCAGCAGCAAACATAGCAATTTCTCATTTCAAAAAGGAAGGAATGTCTTGATGTCTGCCACTTATTCTTAACCCTCCTGTATCTATTGAAGATTAACTAGAACAGATCTCAGGCCAGAAAAGGAAGGTTAATGTTGAAATGACCATGAGTTTTGTTTTGAAGGGCCTCGTTTTAACTGTTGTCCCATTTCATTTTGTCTCTTGAACAGAGAACCCCTGGTGCAAAGGATGAACACAAAATGCTAATACCTCCATTTTGAAAATAGAATTAACATGGCCATTTAAAAGCAATTGATGATACTTTAGAACAGTTGTGGGTTTTGGTTTTTTTAACAAAAAAAAAATTGCCTTCCAAAGTAGGATTTCACCTGGCAGCAAGGAACCTCTTACTTGTGGTACAGTAAGTCTCTTGCAGCAGACAGAGGTCCTGGCTTAAGTCAAAAAACACATATATACTTCAGAAGCCCATCAGGACACAAGAAAGATGTGTTCCTTAATGTCACCTTGGGTTATGAATTAGCCAGAGGTCAGTACATGTGAACTGGCATCACTGTAGTGACTTGCTCATGTGCCTTCAAAAGAAAATATATTAATCCAGAGAACCTTGATTGATAAGTTAACTCCTCCTCAAAGCCAGAGGTGTTTCTAGGCAACATTACAGACCATGCTGTAAATTATATTGAGAGTCTTTCACTTAAATATGTGAGAATCAGGACTTCAAGACTTCCTATACAATCCACCAGTGATACATACTTAGAGAAGTGATAAGTGTTTTAAAATTAGGCTCCACTTCTAACAAGAGAGTTTTCCCTGTCTGGCTAAGACTGATCCTTAAATGGTAAGTGCTGTGAAAACATTTGAGCAGCAGTGAGCCTTGCCCAGGCAGAGCTCCAAAGCACAGGAAATCCCAGTGTTTTATTTTTAATTATCTTTTTTTTTTTCCAATTACCACTTTTGTGCCCTGCTGCATCAGTAACAAAACCTTTCTGTTCTCTTCTGTAAAGCTAAACACCTCTACAAATTACTGCTCACAGAAAAAGGAATGTGCTCCTTTGGACACACAGTTCTGGGTTCCCAAATGGCAGACTAACTTGGGAGACAAGAAATAGTGCCAAGTTTTGGAACAGATATGGCATTAGCAATCTGGAGCAAGTCAATCAGCTGTCAAACCCCAAATCAGTGATTATGACCATCACCCCTAAAAGAGCCTGAATGTCCTCAAGGAGAGGTTTAGCAACATGTGGTCTTAGAAGTTGGGCTGGAGTGACAAGAGGCACAAAGGATCAAAAGATGCATAAAATAAAACAAACCACCAGGAGGAAGAAGAGAAAAAAACATTCTGAATATGAAAAATACATCAACTTGTACCAGCAACAGAAAACAGCCTGGGGCCATACTCTCCTGTATTTCTCTCAAGCCACTTTTTATCAGTGAGAGGAAAACTTAAGAGCAATTTCCTTCATATTGTGCTTCACACCTCTAGCTTTTCTCCACTGCCCACAGGACCTGAGCAGTTATTTAGATTGCACCATAGCCAGTAACACCACCAAACACCCCTGACAACTGTATTTAGGCAGAGAATTGTGTTAGAAAGGGGCAACTGGTAACAGTTTTTCTCTTGTGCACATAACAGCACATTTGAAAAAAAAAAACACCACCAAAAAATACACCCAAAAAACCCACAAAACTTTTTTGAAAGCTCCCTACAAGCTTTGCCTTGTATTTTAAAAGGTGTTTTGCCATTTCTGTGGCACACACACATACTGTCAGCACAACAGCCCGTGAAATGCAATAGCCAAAACCAGGTGCTGTTTAAAAAAAAAAAAGCCAAAACAATAAATCATTCTGGGCTTCATTTGCACCCCTTTTCTTCCCTAAAATGACACAGAGCCTGAAAATTAACTGGATGGGGCTGAATGGAAGCAATTTCACAGCCACAGACTTTGTTAAATTAAGTCAGGAGCACATTGCATAGAGCAACCAGCCTCAGTGTCCCTGTGCTGTGCAAGGAGACAGCTGTCCTCACAGCCACCTAGACTTCAACTGTGATTTCTAAAGCTACAAAAACATGTTAATCTTCCAATGCATCTGGAAATGAAGTAGTTTAATGTTCCCTTTCAAAACAGTGGCAGCAGCATTTTGAAAAAAGATGATACTTCAGTTCAAGGCTTATTTCCAACCTCAAAAGCCAAAATAATCACACATACAATTCTTGATACCAAACCCAGAATGCAGATAATCTTCAGCATTTATCTAAACCAGAACTGCTGCTGGTGAGTGGATCACTGGTCCCCACCCATCCCCATGTGCAGAAGGCAAGAGTCAGTTCTGCTGGGGGTAATGCCCCTCAACAGTTACTGAGGCTCTCAAAGTAAATTTCTACCTTTCCTCTCTTGAAAAACACAGTAGGAATATAAAGTTATCCTTGATTTTTTTTTTTCTTGTGCAAATGTGACTGGTCTTGCATTTTAAAGCACTGCTGTAAGCTCAGTACTCACCTGGCAGGCACAGGAGTGAAGGTTGAGCTCTACCTAGCCAGGAATACTGCCCCAAAGTAATTCTAGTTTCAAATAACCCACTTCTTAGAAAAATCTTAAACCAGCCTTGAAATAAAGGGTTGTTTTGGGGTTTGGGTTTTTTTTAGGTATATCTGACAGCCATCAGAATGCTCATCCCTGTCAGAAATACTGAAAGCAAATACAGACTTGTAACCAAGTTACTGTGGTTCATCAGGTAACTGCAAATTAGCAGAGCTGTGGGAATCAATCATCTTCACACCAGCCCACCATAGTTACAGGGTATTAAGCTCCACCTTCAGCAAAGACATTTCAGGCCAGGCATTTTAAAATAAATTGCTTTATTTTGGATTTAGTTACACAGTTATCTTTGAAGTAGAGTGAGCTAAACTGTCATAACTGGATTGCAGTTCTAAGCACCACTGTTTTCAAGGCAGTCTCTTTGTGTGGCTTAACTTCAGGTATTTCAAACTGTACCCACATTTTAACCTTTTTTAATCATTTCAGATCGAGATGTCACAAAATGCTACATTATCCCACAGTTACTGCTCACAAAAAGTCCCAGTACCTGCACCAGCCTGCTAAAAACCAGCACATGGCCTGCTGCAGTGCAGGCAAACCCTGACTCTTACCTGCCCGGGGCTCTACTGTCTTGTTGGAACCTGCATCCATGAAGACAAACCGTCCACCTCCGAAGTCTTCAGCGTAGTCAGAGAGGTAGAGCAGAGAGGTGTAGTCAAAAGAACCATAGGTTACCTACAAGACAACATGACCAAATGTCACCAAATTCTACTCAGCTATGCAGAGCACAATTACTTAAGCAGATGGATCTGATGAGTTTCCAATTTTACAGTTTTCACATATTTAATAAAGGTCGCAGAAGCTGAGAAAATTCTTTTTTAGAAATGATAGATGTTGATTAGTCTATTCCTTTTACACACTACATACAAGACTAGCATATTATGTTTATTATTTCTGCTACTACAGTTCCCATCATTAAGAGGTGCTGCTCTTGATTTCTATCACCCTAAAGCTCCTGCACAGCTAGCAAAAACCAACAGAAGCTGGTGATGGGAGTTACATCTCTGCATTGTTCCAAATACACACAAGGGCTTGTATTGATTTATACTATTTCAGGATAAAATTTCACAGCCTTTGACTAATTAATTCCACTTATCTAATAATGGATATTGGTTTCTGGGATCCTCACCCCTTACTCTTCCTCCAGCTACCATGCAGGAGTGTTATGCTAACAGTGAATAAGACCTTCCAATTAAACACATTTGTTAGAGGAACTACAACTCTTTCGTGCAGGTTTTGTTTGAGAAGGTCCAAGAATGATTTTCAGTCTTTGCTGCTTCTCAACCTACAGAGCACACATCCCATTATTAATTATAAACACAGTGATTTTCCTCCCTTTTCAAGTATTATTTTTGCTTAATATGTATGTTGGAGATGGAGAAAATAAACATTACATATTAAATATTTAGTTAGCTAGCTCCTCTGACCATTGAGTTCACCCAATTCTGAAAATTTTTCATTTTCATATTTACCACATCACCAATACTTATTAATAGCTGTATTCTCCAATTTCTTTATAGCATATCACAACCCAATCTAGTTCTGCATTACACTGTCAAACAGTGAAATGTGCAGCACAGTAGCACTGTATAAATATACAGCATTTGCAGAGTGTTTTGACTGACCCAGTGACCACTAGAGGCAGGTGCTACTTCCAAACTTAGAAGTTTTCTAAATATTTTCAGTTTTGTTCTAAGTTACATTCATTAGTGCCAGTTAAATTTTGGCTCAACAGCAGTTGTACATGTTATTCTGCAAGGGCAATGACTGAAGAGAACATAGCAGCAGATGGAATGGAAGACATTTTCATTCTTGCTTATTATTTTGACCATAAGGGCTTAAAGGAAAAAAGCCAAATCCTGTGCTATGCTGCACTCCACAGTCCAAATCACAAGAACAAGAAGTGTTTTGGTCACCCCCTTCTTTTATTTATTTACCCAAACCTATCCAGCAACACAAGGCAATAAATAGGAGTTAGTGGGTTTGTGGTACCACAGCATCTCCATTCTCCAGCCCTCCTCATGCAATCAGCTTTGCAGAGATATTTTCACCTTCATGGATTTGATAAAACATGCAGTCAGTTTAAGGAATTCTGCCTGTCAGTGAAGGCACCAGCACAGTGAAGAAGTTCCCATCACACTTGCAAGACTAATGCACTAAAGCTGGTTTAATGAATTCTTCAGTGGTGCAGCCACTGCTGCTCCATCAGAGCACTCTCCATCCTCCCTAAGGTGGCTTTACCAATTCTGAGCTTTTAAGAGCCAACTAGAAAGCATTTTAGCCTAAGCAAACACATCTGATTTCTATAGATGACCTATTTGGGGAACCAACTATGCAATGAAAAATGGCTTTTCTCTGCCTGTTCATTTCTAACTGTCAGAAGGCAGCCAGGTCTGAGAAATGCAATGCTAAGGAAAAGAGCACTAAATTACACTCAAGTTATTTATAATGTTAGGTCTTCCCCATGTGTATCAGATGTATTTACCAATAATTTCCAATACCAGAAATATTATTAATTGAACCAGATGTTCAAACTATGTGAGAAAAGCTATTCTTAATCCAGGTGATAAGCCATACAGGCACACTGCAGAAAACCATAGTTTCTATACCTTGTTTTTAACAATTTAATAGGCATTTCCATTCAGCCTTACACTTCCTATAGTTAGTGGGCTCTTCTTGAGCACCCTTCATCCAAAGGAGACAAAAGACATAATATTTAACTGTAGATGCTCATATGATACTGCTAGAAGGGTTAGGGAGCTGGAGAGCTTATCACAGGTGAGGGGACTCAAAGCTTTGGCCTGTTCAGCTTAGAGAAAGGAAGGTTGCAAATGGCTATGATTGGAACCTATAAATACACAGGGATGGAAAGAGGGGTAAAATTAGTTAATAAACTGATCACTAACAAGTTAGGCTAAAAAATAATCAAGAAATTTTGCACTGAAGTCCTGGAATAGCTCCAATAAGAACTTTCCAAACCTGACCTTATGGCAGAGCCTGACAATTGTGTGAAGTATGACAGGATCCTCACCCAGGCAGGGACTGCAGAAAACATTAAGTCCCACCTCAGTTCTATTAGAGAACACAAGACTATACTGCTGTCAGAATTGAGTGTACAACAGCAATTCTGTTATAAATCAGACATTTGAAAGGCTCAGTTCCAAACAAAAATTCCATTCAAGATGAAACTCCACATCTTAAGCCAATACTCTCTATTTGATTTAGTTGCTTATAAATTCAACAAGATTAAATGAGTCATTTGGGTGATTTCAGGGTTTCCATTCCTATGTAACCAAAAACCAAATAAACTTTAGGAGAAAAAAAAAACAACCTACCAACAAAACAAAACACACCTCATCCAGACACAATAGGTCTGTGCTACATGTTACTTATGCCATTAAAATATTCCAATCCAAAGATATTCTGATTGAGAAATATCATTGCAATAGATCAAGCAATATAGGGGAAAAAAAAAAAAAAAGGCAAGAGGAGTATTTAGATACTCTTAAGAAGTCCATGTCTTAGAACCAACAAGCATCATGCTTGGAAAAAAAAAAAATGTGTCAAATTCATTTTTCAAAGGCTTAATTTTAACACTCTCTTGGAAAGAGGCAGGGGAAAAAAAAAAGTCCAGAATCTTCTAAGAGCAACCTTCACAGTTCAATTATTATGCAGAAATACAGAAGGTGATTTGTTCTATTCCACAGGGAAAGCATAAATAATGATACAACACAAAAGCATCCAACAAACTGGCAAAGCATTTAACATGCTGAGTTTTATTCCTATTTCTTCAACTCCCACTATTCACACTTGTTTTGGAGGCCACATAAGAACACTGCTGCTCTCATCTGGAGATATTTCCTATCTCTGATCAATAACATCAAATTTTTTTCCTTGTTTTCAACTGCAGTCTAGAAGTGGTAAGTGAAATTTAAAGTACAAGGCAGGCAGAATGCACTGAAGACAACTTGAAGCAACACAACTCATCTACTCTATTTGGCCTTCTCTGAAATATTTTGACCTCCTGACCTTCTATTAATGTTTAGGTTATGCATACCAAGTTGAAGAGACCACATTTTGTCTATGCTTTGTTTTTTGAAAATGAGAGGGGGTGGAAAAAGCCAAGGGAAATGAGAGTATCTGCTCCCTGAACAGACAGCTTGCAAGATAGTGAACAAAACAGACAAAACAGCTGAATAAAAGCAGCAGACTGCTGTCCATCACACACAGACACTGTCTGGCTGCCAGAACAGAGAAACAGCTTCTACAAAGGGCACAAATTCTCTTCATGGAAACAGATTTGCTTCTAAATTACAAAATAACTTGTATACTGTAGGAGAGATTCAGGTTGAAATACTTTATTGCAGGGTTAGCCAAACAACTTATTCATTTGCCAATATAAAAAACAAGCAGAAAAGAGTTTTTATTGGCAGGCCCAATACTCATACAGATAAAAAGTAATCAATAGTAATAAATCAGAATCTGAAATTCTAAAATACCATTTTTGAGGTAAAAAAAAAAAAGCAGAGACAACAGCCATTCACTATTGAAATTTAGTACTTTCTCTTCCCCTGTGGCAGTCAAATTCAATTCTCAAAGTGTGGAAAAAAAAGATAAACCTATTAATTTATTGTACTTCACACAACCAAAATCACTAGTTTATTTGGTGTCCCTGGGTTCCATCTTGGATGCTCTGAGATTCTACAATGCCTCTACCTTTTAAATCCCAAAGACATGAAATGTGGATATTCTGGTTTGGTTTTTTTTTTGTTATTTTGTCTTTGCTTGGTTGGGGGTGAGGGGTTGGTTGGCTTCTGTTGGATTTATTTGTGCTATTTAATTCTTCCACCGTAGTTTGTAGTCTGCTATGCTGCACAGAACCTTTGTACTCAGTTAAATTCAGAAATAAAAATACCTATCCAATATCATTTAAGTCCATTGATAATTGAAAGTATTAATCTAAGTGCTTACAGATAGAAAGATCAAGCAATTAAAGTCACAAAATTTCAATTCAAAAAGAAAATAAAACATTGAATTACTGAAAGAGGGCACCATCACCCCACTGAAGAACATGCAATAAAAAAGCCTCAGTTCACATAACTGAAATATAAATGTTGAGTATTTATCAGGAGGTTCAGGTCACCCCCCAACAGTGACTGACTGATCTGAAATAGCCCCTTTGAGACCTGCCTGAAAGAGCAATATTCTAACTGGAAACTTAAACTGGAAAGTTTGATGAAACTGAAATACTTTCCAGGTGCAGGTCAATTTAATCAACATTTTTGACAGGAGATTCCCAAGTAGCTATTCAAACAACATATTAATTTTTGCAGAACTAAATAAAACGAAAAGGAACGCACTGGCTTATGCTTCCAAAACTCACTTATCCTTCCATTAGGTTAATTCCCTGAAGGACTTTTTTTACAAGCACCAGTTTTCAAACATGTTTGACTGATTGCTGAATACAAAATAACTTGAAAGTGATCTAATAATAACAGGAATCATTTGCATCCCATCTGAGCCTCCCACTCACCTTGTCAACGTGTGGGTGCCAATACTCGTCGTGCGTCGTCTTGGCTTCGCTGCTGTTTATTCTCGAGAAGAAGGTTGGCTTAGTCAGGTGCAAGGAGGCAGAGCTGATACCAAAAGTCTGAGCAATCCTTTGTTGAATTCTCTGTCTCACATCCCTGAAAAAAACACAACACAGCACGGCAAGTGATAATCTCTCTTGCTTCTGTACTCTTCATTCACTGTTACTGAGCTAAGCTTCCTTAGCTAATAAACCACGGGAAACATCCCCACACTTCCTTTTGTCTTAGAGATCCTCCATCAGATCCTTCCCAGTGGTTTGGACTGGAGTGAGTTTTTTGTTGGCTTATTTTTTAATTTGGTTGGTTGTGTTGCTGTTGTTTTGTGTTGTTTTTTTTAATTCTCAGAACATCAAGAAACAGAAACTATTTGTCTCCTGTGGCTTAGGTTTTAAAATGGGGGTATTTTGGGGGGGAAACAGGCTGGTTTCCAGAAAAATCCCAGGTGTATCTCACTGCTTATTAGCTACTGAAAAGATTAAAGCAGGTAACTAGAATGTTATATCCACACAGATGAGTGGCTCTGAAGCACCTTCAACTATTTTTAAGCTAACCCTTGAAGTCCTTGACACAATGAACCTCGTGGTTCTTGGTCAACATATGTATTGGAATTGTATTTTAAATTTAATGGAAATTTTTTCCCAGCTATTTGCAAAGATTCAACCAAGCCCTTTCTACCTTGGCTATTCCTGTTTCTCTTGGAAGACAAAAAAATAATAAAAAAGACACTGTACTTCCAAAATAAAAAAAAACAACAAACTAATAATCACAAATAGGTTGCTATACAGAACTGGTTAAACAGCAGCATCCCTCTTTCAGTACAAAGATCACTGCACACAGGACTAGACAGGGCCATCTAGAACTGCCAGTTTTAATTCAGTCAACAGCAGTATTGAAGAGATCTGTGATTAATGAGGAATTACCCTGGCAAATCCCAGCAGTAATCACATACAGCTGGTATTTAACTTTGAGGAAATATAAAAACCAACAAAGAATGCAGTAACACAGTGAGATTAAATTAACACATTGGGGTTTTTTTGTTTGGTTGTTTTCATTTCTAGGTTTATTTGGTTTGTTTTTAATGTGACCCTCTGCTTCTTAAAATCTTTATATTGTTTTCTCCCAGTTTTAACACATTTCTAACTACTGAATTAGTCTTCCTTTTCTTCAAGTTCTTCAAAAGCAGCACACAAATAAGGTACTCTGAGTAAACACTTCTGAAGTTGTGTGTGGAATTACATTAGTTTTGCATCTTTTCTGCCTCAAGCATTTCTCCACTGGGTAGTACTGGACTTCAGCATCATTTTCAATAAAGTTTGTCTCAAGTATTTCTCTAGGGAACTTAAACAGTGACTAAGAAGTAGTGACAGAGCTAAAACCAGACCTACAGTGTTAGACTGTGAAAGTCACCTCTTAAAAAATATTTCCACAAGAACTAAAAAACTCCTCAACATTCATTTTCTTCACATCTTGTCCCTCACCAAAAAACAAAAATACCATATCTAGATTTATTTTTAACTTCTCACTTTACACTCTTAAGACTCCTAAAGCTCAGAGCCCTATTTTACATGTGAAATATCAAGACTATTACATGGAGTTAGAGCTGAGATTTTCAGGTATTTTTATGGCTGCATAAACTGAGGTTTCATGTTGACAGCTACAGAGAGGTAGAGTTTGTAAAACTGACATCAGGAAAGGACCTGCAGGTCCTTCCTCTCTTGCCTATGGGAACCTGATCTTTGTCTGTTTTCTTTCCAAGAAATAAATAAGACTTCAGCAGAGGCTGACTTCTCTCTCCCAAGAAGTATTAGATACAATTACTCATTTCAGTTTATGAATCAAGGGCAGGTGGCACTTTGAACAACCCAACTCAAGAATTAGAGCCTAGCCCACAAATACAAAAGCAGAATATTCCCTGGCTCTGACAGAGCAGCCACTTGCAGCAGCCAGCTGGAACATGCCCTGCTTTGAAGTTGTTAGGCCACAGTCTTGACATCACTTTAAATCTCCAGAAGTTATATTGTTCTCTAAGCTGTACTGCTTCCTCTTCCAGGCCAATTCCTCTTCCCCTTCTAAAAGCTTTCTATTAAGAGTTGCTGTCTGGTGTTTAAAAGAGAGAAGTGAAGCATTCAGAGTGAGACTTACCATGCAATGGCTTGGGCAATACTAAGCAGGATGCAAAGCTCTACTCAACTCTTTCTGATAGACAAAACCAGCAAAGTTCTACCTGGTTTGGACTGGCCAATAGGTTTCCAAAATAAAATAAATTCAGTGTAAGTATGCAGCAAAGAGAAAATAAGCATAATTTGGTTTTTTTTTTTCATGTTTATAGAATGAGTAGGCAGGGGAACCAGTGAACAGAATAAACTAACAAAGCAGCTGAGGCAAAAAGTCCAAGTGTGACTTCAGGTGCTACCATGGTCTCAAGTAAGCAGCTGCCTTCAGCTGACCCAGTTTGATATCAAGTGTCATCTGATACCTCCAACAAATGCTCAGGCACTTTAATACAAAACTATTAAACTGAGAAACTCTGCCTACAGGTATGACTAATATTTATTGCACTGTGATGCAGTGCAAAAAAACCAACCCTAATTAGAGAACTGACAAGCAAAACTAAAAAACCAGTCACATCAGTCATGAATAAACTGCAGATTTCCACTGGTGTTTGAATGAAAAGCTCATATGGCAAAGATTTGCTGGAAGCAAGTGCCAAGAAGCAATACCTTTGAGTGTCTAAATGCTATTTATTGCTCGAGTTTGTACCACACTGCTCAAAAGCTACAGAAACTCCATGAAATTCCTACTTGAGCCAGCACATAAATAATGTTTCTACACATAGTGTTTAGTACCCACTTTCTAATAATGTGGCATCAGTCAAATCAAATAGGCACTATAACCTCAAGAAGAAAATAAATAATATATAAATGAAGACTGTTTCTCAATGTATGTGAAAGCCAATCAGGTTGTTTCACTTCATCACACGTAAGTGGCTGCAGTTCAGAATAAGTTTAAGCCACAAAATATAAAAAAATTCTTGTATGTGATGATGGCTGAGAATTAAGGTGCAGAACACTGATCTTACTAGAAAACATGGAACTGCACTATTGTAACTCATGACAAGGAGAACTTGGCTTCTAATTGATGTAAGAATGTGTGAAGAACATCCATTTACAATCTTGGTTTCAAATAGAAAGATAACTGTGCTGCAGGAGGTATGTTTTGCAGGGTGCTTTGCAATAGTCTTGGCTGCTCTTTGCTCCACATTCACATTTACCTCAGTGCAGGAGTCAGCAACAGCTTAACAAACCTGTCAGTGCAAACACAAACTCTGCTGCACACTCCATAAAGTATCTCATGTCCCTCTGTGATAGCAAATTAAACACTACATGGGAATCAAATGTTGACCTTGCAGTAGGAGCAAAAGAATGAATTCTAGAGACCAAAGGTTCCCCAGAACCCTGCAGACACACACATCTGTGTACCAGCTCATTCTGTGCCCAGCATATGCCAAATGTAGCATGGAGCTGTTTTCAAAAATCACTTTTTAGTCTCTGAAATACTCTTCTGTACAGCCTGCTTTCCACTGACTCAGCCATTCCAATATTTATCAATATGACGACTGCAAGTTTTTCCTTCCATTCCCTGCCCTATTCCAGACACAGCCTGTATAGTCCATTATAAAATACCTGCAGGCAAAGGTGGTGTATTTCATGTGTAAATCACACAACAAGACAAACTTCAGTTTAGAAGGGGATATTAAGGAAGGAATGTATGAGTCCAGAAAGTCTGGCTGCCTTGGATGTGGTACAGTAAGAGCCACATGGTTTCCTCAGTCACTTATCATATACCCCTAGAAAAGCATGGAACCTCAGGCAGGAACCTCCCCTCCCTTCTTGATCCTGGTCTGCTCATTCTTTAGACTTGCTTCCAGGTCTCTCACATTTGAAGAGCTGTTGGAAAAGCTCTGGAGCAACACAGCTACAAAGGAAATATTTTATGCTGAAGAATGTAAGCATTCATTTTCATAAACACAGCAACTACTCTATCACTCCAACTGCTTTGGGTGTACCCTGGCTCTGATGGGATGCACTAAACAGAGCTCCTGCTATAGCAATAAATACATGAGCACAGCACCCACACACCAATGTAAGTAACAAATGAATCCCTTCTGGAATTTGTCAGCAGCAGTCCTTGTACACTTGAAGTCGCTGGATAATATCAAAACACACAGGCCAGACTGGGGGAAAGGCTGAACAGAACTCTGAGAACATACGACCCACCTGGTATAAAAGCAGTTACCAGAATCTATTTTGGAGTCATGGTGATGAAGGAAAAGAAAAAGCCAATGAAGTAGGTAGAGACCTAAGGAACATACAACCTGAGAAAGGATGTTCAGGGGATTATAAAGCTGTCAGCTTAATGTATCAGCAGCAGCATAAAGGACTGAGTATCAAATTTAAAATGCCACAGAAAAGCTTCTGTAAGATACAAGCTCTGCCAGACCAGAAAAAAATGCACTGTTAGGAGTCACTCAAAAGTGTGATCCAAGTGCAGTGACAGGAACACTCAAAGCTCTGCAAAACAACACAACTTCTCTAGCCCACTTGTCAGCATCTCCACACTTTCCCAGGGAGAGGCAGGAACAGCAGACAAAGCAACACTCTTCCTCAGCCAGAGAGTTATAAGAGAAATCTCACACACAATGAACACAGGAAGAAAGAACTCTCCCTCCACTCATCTTGTGTCTCTAACCTTCATCAGTCGTAAGATTTTCAGAATAAATCTTTGATGATGCTGTTTATTGCTGAAGTCAAAGCCCTTAAACCAAGGACCCAGGTTTAAAAGGTCTCTCTGCTGGATGAGCTGCATCTATTATGTGAAACACGAGGAACTGCTGTAATATGCTTGGCAGATGGTGCATCAGCCTAGAAACCATAATTGATTCTGAAGCAACATCATTTTGACAGAGACAGTTCACAAACCAGCCTCCTGGCTCAGAATGCCTACTCATATTTGCTATTGTTGCAATCAGCAATATTTAAACATGAATTACTTCTAGCTTTTTCTCTCAAGAGCGTATTTTTAAACTGACCTTGGTAGGTAAGCGAAAATAACGAAGATTAATGCTCCCAAGAATAGCATCAAATCATCCACTAATGACACAAGACACCACAGCCCGTGTTCAAGCACTGCCATCAGTATGAACAAAAGCATTCTCTAATATATTTTGTATTAGATTCATATCCAGCAGACTGAAACATCCCTACATTGTCATGAAATGCCAATGGAATATTGATATTCCCTAGCAGCTCATCTCAGTGTAAGGATCAGAAATTCACAGAAACTATTGAAAAGTGGAATGTTTCAGCTCATGGGAAACAGTGTTCTTTAGCAAGACTCTCTCCATACACTCATGTTATTTCTACAGATTCTTTGATGTTCTACTGAACAGAAGGCAAAACAAAAACTATTTGAAAAATAATTCTCCATTACTGTTGGGGAGGCAGAAGCTATACTTCTCCATACAGTGAAAATTCAATCAGAATCAAGGAAGCTACTCATTTTTGTGATTTTTGGGGCAGAAGTAAACATATTTTAAAGCAGCTAACCTATAGAGACAATGGTATCTAAAAAACAGTTGACAAATATAAAATGTTAACCACTTAAAGCTTGTTTATGACAAATTACTATACTTATTAAACTAATAAACAGCTACTTACTACTATTTCTGCCACTAGAGGGAGGTCATTCCTTCACAAAGGCAAAAAGAGTTAAAAAGTTGGAGCCAGGTAGATTTTGAATTAGGAGAAAGCAACTGAAAAGCATAACTAAAGATTTATTGTGTCTAGTCAACAAAGAATGCCTGTTCCTAAACTTTGGCCACACACCTTCACAGATGGAACCAGTTAGGCTTGTTGTCTTCTTTAAGTATGTGAGCAGGTCTACAGGAAAGCTGAAAGCATCAGATGCCAAAGCTATTACACTGTAGTGCTATTTCATATTCTGGCTGCTTAGGGGGAAAGTATCCTCTGCTTCTCTAGCCAGAGCATTAGTAATTTGAAGTTCTTCCACTCCCTGCTTTACCATTTCTAATCTTCTGCTACATTTCACCCAAAAAAGCTCAAGTTCCTAATGTAATAACAGGATTGTCTTTATCATGTGTGAAAATAAGATTTAATGCTAAAGGATTTTACATCCCAGGTATAAAGCTCCAGCAAATAACCACAGAATTCTGATGAAGCAGCTCTCCTTGCCTGCAGGGCTGGCATCAACCCCTGCTGCAGAAAGAAATGTGTGGTGCTGCCATCATTCTGATTACACTCAAACCAGCAGTGCTGTCCTGATGCTGCTAATGCAGTTAAGCTCAAAGCAGCAGATGTTATTTATCAGGTAGTCACCAAAAGATCCTTCTACTTATTTTCAAGGAATCTTAATTCTCAGAGACCACTACTTTGAGCTGCAAATGCAATTGTATGTCTGAACCTAAAGGATAATTCCTTGGCAATCTGCACTCTCCAAAAACACCCCATAAAGTTGTGTTGAGGCTCCCACGGCAGTTAAAGTCTTTACCGATATAATGCAAAATCCTCTTCTCTGAAGATGTCTTGAATTTTGTCCCCAAAGTACCTGAAAAAATAAACATCAGTCTAAGAGAGGAGCTCCTGGATCAAACTGAGTAATACCAAGATACATTCTCACCCCTATCTGTGCTTTTCCTGCAATCAAACTGAAAACTCAAACTTACAAATGCTTGGGCATGATGTTCCAAAAGCATTGCTAAAAAAATTAAATGTTTAAAGATTAAAGGATCAAGATGCAGCAACTGATAATGAAATTCCCTGGGCATGAAAATAGCCCCAGCCCACATCATGAAATAAGTACATGGATTCAAGTTTTTCAAAGTTCTGGCTACTTGATTTCTTCTTTTCACTGCTGACAAACCAGACTGTAACTGTGAAAAAATGCTATTATTTACTGGTGTGAGAAGGACCCTGAAAATAGAGGTAATGGTAACTTTCAAAGAGCCTAAGTCAACAAAAGATCAGTTTTCATGCCACAAAAGCTCTTTAACTGGTCATGGAAAGTGTGGTGAGTCTAACCAGCTTCTCCAGTTGGCCAGTACTAACCCCACCCAGCACAAAGGGCTTGAGGCATTTGGAACTGCAGAGAGCCTGCAGTGTAGGGCAGTGTGAGAGGCAGTGAGCCACAGCCCCTTTACCTGTACAGGTTCACAAAATGCTTCCCCAGGGAAAGAGCTCCAGAGTGCAGGTCCAGAATTGATGCCTGGAAGAGGAAACAACAGAAAGTAGGAAATAAGAGCATGAAAAGTTTTTATCATTATTTAACTGTGACCTTTAATGACTGCCCCAAGTTGTCTCACTTTCCACAGCCTCCCAAAGAAAAATATTTAGTTTCTAGTGCTTAGGTTCAACTTCCTCCTAACTACAAACCTCCTGGGATTTGTTGTACTGAAGCACAGGACACTAAAGGTGCCATAATCAAAGCATTTGACTTCTAATCCTGAGAGTCAAACCTGACAGAACTGTGAGTCCTCCTCCATGGGTTAGGGGCAAGACACTGTGTTCCTGGATCCTTCTTGAAGGCATTTCCCTTCCACACCAAGATGACTAATTTTCCAATATTTGTGAAGCACTCATATAGCAGCACTAATATTTATCTTGCCCAGCATTTGTTATTAAAACTTCTTCACCATGAGTTCCTGTACACTTCTCATATTTAATATGGACATAAGTCTGCTTAAAAGAACAATTATCATTCTAAGGCTTACTAGAGCCAAGCTTTCTTCTCCAAAATTTCTAAACCACTGTAAAATAAAACCAAAGAGTGAAAAGTTTTTACATATGAAAATTCAATCCATTTCTTCATCTGATTCAAGCCAAACACTTCTGCTGAGCTCCAGACCAAGCTAAGAAGATTAGCATCCAGATTTGCCAGGATAGAGCAGTACCTCACAGGACTCCAAATTATTCTCTAAATTGAGTAAAGTACACTTTAGTATGTCCCTTCCTGTCCACAAAACACATGTTTGGTTTGCATCAGATAAACAGTATTAAAAATATGACTGCTTGCTAGCAGCCTTAGGGTTTTTTTTTTATACTGGAACTATCAAATAGCAACAGTTAATTAACCTGAGCAGCAGCAAAACAATGACATCTCTGATATACAACACCCAGGCAAAAACACTCCTCTTGGAACTTGGCATTTCTTGATTCACCACATACTATTCACATTATTCTAAAAACCCAAACAGTAATAACACCACCTGGTGAGCTGCCTGGAAGGAATGGTAGCTTCCATCTTAGTAGCAAGAAGAGTTTCTGGCCATGGTGGGACCAGCTCTGCTTTGCCACTTGGCAGCTTTGCCCTCACACAGGGCAAATCAATCACCAGCACAGACCTGTCAGAGCTGCAATGCCAGGGCAACAGGGGGTTCCATGCCCACCCCTGGCCTCAGAGCTCTTCTCTCTTGCCCTGGGTCATGCTGGAGGAAGAGACCCACAACAGTCTCTCACCTACAGAAAACTGCTGCAGGCTCAATTGCTCTGAGCTTCAGAGATGCATCAGGGCAACTCCACTAAAGCCTCTTTCTCGAAGGGATAGTAACAACCTTCTTGCAAGAAATCTACCCAAATCATGTTATTTAACTCTTAAATGTATAAAGCAATACACTTCTGAAGTGGATATAGCACGAGCTTTTCAGACCACCCCTTCCCACAGCTCTCCAAATGCTTGGGAGGACTGTGGGAGAAACAGGCAGCCTCAGTCACACATGAGCAGTCCTGGTAATAAGCTTTACTCAAGCTTCTCAAGTATTTTCATTTATTGGTTTCTGGTTCTGTACAACAATCTAAGCTACAGCTATAAGCAAAACTGCTCCTGTGTAGCTTAAAAATATGCTTGTATAGAGCTAAAGTAAATTATAAGGAGAAGCAGCAGGACACATCTCAGAAGATTAATTGAATTTAAAAACCAATTGCCTCAAATACTTTCAACATGCTTTCCAAACATACAAATTTCTTCTCACTCTCAAGCTCCAGATGATTACAATTGGGAAGATCCAAGATAACCAAATGAATCAACAAAAGACACCCCCAAGAACTGTAGGTATTCACAGCTGAAAAGTTAGATACTCTACAAAGCCTAAAAAAAAACCCCCAAAAAAACCCAAACCCACAGATGAAAAATGAAATCTTAAAAAAAAAAAAAAAAAGAATATTCTTGGTTATTTTCCTCTGTCTGAAACAACCCTGAAATGCCAAACCTAGACTGGGACTTGATTACCCAGGAGCACTGAGCTGTTTGTTTAACAGCTACCTTGGAAAGAAACGGAAACGTTTATTTTGGCTTCTGCAATTTCAGAACATTAAACGTTTTCAGCATCATTTCCTACACTGAGAATACCTTGGTGAAAGCCTGTGTCAACAGCCACCTCAAATTCAGCTGTCCCATCAGGGGTCAGCCTGCAATTCACCTCAGCATTCCCAGGCTGAAAGTTGCACCAAGATGAACTGAAGATGGCAGGAGCCCTGCAGCCACAGACCCACACTCCTAGTTCCCAGAGACTGTTTGGCAGAACTACCCCAAGATCCCGATCTACAGAAAAAATAAAGCACAAATAAATGCTCTTTTGAACCTTCAGTATTGTTAGACCCATATTCTCCACCCTAAAAGGGTTCAAAAAGAACAGGGTTACCTTCTCAGGGCAATGCCTCAAAGATGACACTGATTCTGAGACAGCAGGGTAACCAATCTCATTTCTACATCACTGAAATTGTTCAAGGTACAGGTTACTACTGTGGCAAATAAATCTGCTATTTGGCTGTAGAGTCCAGCACAAAGTCACACTTGCTACAGATCAGACACAACCAGTTCCTCTCCAGCTTCCTAGAGTTAAGTCCAGAAAAACCACATCACCACAGCCATGAATCAAGTGAAAGACACTGCCAAGGACATGGCTCTTCCTTGAGATGTGTTTCCCAAGTGCTGTCATATCAGGAGGCTGAACAGGGAGGAAGAAAACCATGTAGCCAGTAGTAGAGGCAGAAGACAGGACAAGCATTATGCAGAGGCTTTATTTTTGCCCTGGAAAACCAAGCTCACAGCATTTTGCTACCTTCAGAGTATGGCTGAGAGGGCTGAAAGCACAATAGGGCAGGGTATGGTCTGCAAAACTGCTCTGGTGCCCCCAGCCCCCTCTGAAACCCCTGTTTGGCACCACAGTTACAGCCTGTTTACTTGTCCCACTGATTAAGAAATTCCATTTTCCCCTCCCAAAGAGAGGTCCAAGTGGCTGGGTCCTGCCAGTTTTGCTGCAACACTGGGAACAGACTGCAGCTGCTGGCTCCACCAAGGGATTTCTCTTCTGAGGCTTCTAAATAAATGCCAATAGATCTGACAGCAAGTGAGTCCTTTCATTTACACTGGAGAGATGTTATGATGGCAGCACCTACGAAGATGTGAATGAGTCAGAACTGAGGTGGTAACACAGGCAGGGGCAAGGAAATCTGCTGGGGAAGAAAGGGAAAGCTCATTAGCTTTATAAGGAAGAAAAAAACTACACTGAGGCAAACAACAAGAGAACCCGTGCAATTCACATTCTGTAGAAAACAAGAGTATAAAAGTATTTTACAGAGACAAACAAGGGAAAGCAGCACAGTGGTGGAGAAAAGGCTCCTGTTTGGAGTCTGTTGAAAGTTAGCCTAGAAGATTACAAAGAGCTCTTCTAGCCTCACTCTGCATGTGCACGCAAATAAACACAAATCTGGGAAAAAAAATCTGAAGGAAGATAAGAAACAAAGATCAGCATGACAACCAGGGCATGACTCCCCAGAGATTTCAATAATTCAGATGTTTGCCAGGACTTTCTCAACACAAAAGGATGGAAAGGGAAACAGCTTTTTGTGTTGTATTTCAAGGAAGCAGAAAGCTGTACTCCAAGGAAGCAGAAAGGGCAGCAAAGGGAGGAGAGAATTGACAGAGGCACAAACAGCAGGTTTAGGTCTTCAAATCAATAAATTATATCCAGACACAAGTCCAATTCTGTGAAAACAAAATATAAAGAGGTGTGACAGCCAAAAAAACCCAACAAAAACAGACATACTGCCCAAAAAGGGCTCAAGAGGAAATCAGAGAGAATGAACAAGCAGTCTGCACCACAGTAGGAAACTGAAGACATTTCATTTGGAATAGTGGGGAGATCAAAGTGGCTAGAGAACTAACTCAGAAGAATTAAAAAGAATCAAGGAGTTATTAAAAAAATTGAAAGAAGAAAAGTAGCCCTAAAAACACAGACATAACTAGACACAGTTACCCAAACACTCTAAAGCCTAAGAAATTTAAAACAAGACAAACCTAAATCCCAGGCTTGAAGCCTGAGAGGCTACAGGCAAAGCAGCTTGAAGCATTTTGTATGCTATGGAGGCAAGAGATTTGAAAAGATAAAAAGCTCAAATGAAGAAAGACAGCTTTACCTACACATCATCAGCCCCCATCCATCAGTATTTAATGGTAAAAATTATACATCCAGGCACAGTCAGTCCAGTAGGTTCCTCTAGTGCATTGATGATAACTTCCTAATGCAGATGTTGGAAGAGCCAACAAGTAGAGGAGTGATGCTGGACCTTGTACTGACCAACAAAGAGGGACTGGTTGAGGATGTGAAGGTAGGAGGTACTCTAGGCTG